>JAUZST010031604.1:0-29042 GCA_034779995.1 Parotocinclus haroldoi | reverse complement strand
TCTCACACACATCACTCTCACACACATCACTCTCACACACATCACTCTCACACACATCACTCTCACACACATCACTCATACTGGCCAGTTTAGAAAAGCTACTCTCAAAAAAGTAAGCAACAGAACTTGTCACCCAACTTTGACCAATGAAGGCATGGCAAAAAAAAGCATTGGCTGTAATAACATGACCTTTTTAAAGATCTTTTCAGCTGGCTCTCCGAAGCACTTCTGAACAAGCCTAAAGTAGGCCTCGACACTCGTCATGATGTGAGACAGCAGACCCCGTTAATGCAGCAAGCTGCGTGTACAGCAAGGCATCTGCCACTTCTCATTTGCACCACTCAGTTGCGAGTAGCACGTTAATATCACATAATTAGGAAGCGAAACGTGCTTGACTCTGGGTTCACTGTCCTTTTGAATGCCACACTACAAAGTCAAATTTCATTACTGATAATTATGTGCAAGGATGTCGCAGTGACACTCGCGCACACAGAGCAGTCAGCAGCCCCAGCTAACTGAGAACTCCACTAGCTGCGGGTGAGCATGTGAGAGATCTGTGAAAGTGTGTGAGAGATCTGTCAAAGACAAGTGAGTTGCGAATATTAACACAGAAGGTCCATATGCTGCAATGCTGATCTCATCAAGCCCCCAGAGGAGCAAAGTTAATCAAGTGTAGCTGGCATATGCCAGCTTACGATAAAAAAATAAAATAAAAAAAACAGTGAAAAAGCATAAATGTTTCTACTGAAAATAGCACGTGTACAAAAAAAGGGGGCACTCCAAATTTTCATAAAATCAACATATCTACAAGTATGGCAGAAATTCTATTCCAGTGTCTGAGTAATGCCACAAAAACTCAATCTAGGAGGTATGATCAGTGACGTATTGATTAGGTCTTCACCTCAACCAAATTTTATTCACTGAGGAAAAGTATAAGGCTGTGACTGAAATGTTGAACTTTCCTAGGTTATACCATTACTACATTACTGTTTCTGGTTAAAATAAATACTGCTTTGTTTTCTTTGCATTATTATTTGTATTACGAAATAGTGGCTGAAAATACCATATACTTTATTATTTTGGCGAGTTGCCATTAACAGTCAACAAACATTCCTACAAATACATATGTATTGGATTTTCTCATTAAAAGAATAAAACAAAATGTTCAGTTTGTCTCGATCATATGAGGTACCTACAAATAGTAAAACCAGAAAATGTTATAATTTTGCAGTGCTCTCTTTTTTCCTGTAGGTGTAGTATGACTGGGTGCAGCAGCACCTCCTAGTGAAAAAACATCACCAAAAACATCACCATCTATGCCATTTTAACTTTCATCAATGTCAGAAATTAAAATTATTGTATATGTTGGATGGACTTTAAAATTCGACACCTCAGGTACTACTTTGGGCCAGATCAAATGTGGAAGAGTTAAATTTCTAACAAGGTATTCACAACAATTGCTAAAATCTTAACCAATACGTAGATCAGGTTTCTACCAAGAATTTCTCAAATAAAAGCTAATACAACACATCTATATGGGATGGGAAATTCTAATTGTACTACTTGTACTCAGAAGATGAGGCCTGTATAAAGCGAATAACGTGTCTAGCATTCATATAACAAAAAAAAGTTAGCAATTTCACATTCCATAATAACGTTTGGAAAAAAAAAAAACTAGTTCTTCAATTAAAAGCTTTTCTCAAGTAGTCAAGTAGACTGTGGTGGCCTAGCGGTTAAGGTACTGGATTATGGACCAGGGTTGAAATCCCACCTTTGCCAAACTACCACTGTTGGGTCCCTGAACAAAGCCCTTAGCCACAATCGCTTGGATTGTAAGACTGTATGAATTGTAAGTTGCTCTGAATAAGGGTGTCTTCTGAATGACATAAATGTAAATTTAAGTAGAGATGACAGAAGCAAATGCCAAATAACGAAATATGACATTTGAAGTGTCTTCCAAATACTCATTTATTCTTATTTGAAGTTGACAACCCTATGAATGCTGTATTCAGTTTGCTTTAGTTTTTTCAAATAAAGTGTACCATAAATATTCAATAAGGATGACGGATGAAACTGCAGACCTATTATATTTCATTGGATTCATGGCACTTTGAATTTGTTTTTGGTCCACCTGATGACCGGAATGGAACATATGGTACAGCTTTTCAAAACACTGGGCTACACTTACCTCCCAGCATGCACTGCCCTTCCACTGCATCTTCACTGCAGGAAATGAGAGTTCTAGTGTGATAAATGGTGAAGACAGATGATCCCATGTATGAGCGAGAGAGGGGTAGGAGGAAAGAAATAAATGAGGAGAAAGTACAAGAAAAAGAAAGGAAAGTGGAAGTGGGGGTGCCGCAAAGGAACAAAATATTAGAAAAATTAAAGAAGAGATTGGGAAGAATGGCGAAGGAGGCGACAGCAAAACATTAAAGAAAGAGAAAACAATAGGTTACGAGGAAAGAGAAAGAAAGGCGATAGGAAATTATGATTACATGGAAAAGAAAAGGAAGAGAAGGGAAGAGTCCATGACGCAAAGAAAACGGAGTGGGGAGGGAAAGAAGTGTCCTAAGCTTGCAAAATTTACTAATAACAAGACATTTGTCTGGTCCTTGAATAAAAGAGCACTGTTTACTCCAAGCTTAAAACTCATGCTTTTAACAGATTAATTAAAAGAGCAAAATTATTGGCTGTATAGAGCTACAGTAATATATCTACTGAAATATATATCTCAGATATCTAGCAATACAAACTGGTGTGTGCTGGGGTATGTGTGGCGGGTGGACTCATGAATCTTGTGCTACCAGAGAAGCCAAGCATGAGCTCACAGTGACAGAGCCACTATTTACCACAGACATGTGGCAGGCAGAGACAGACGCAGGCAGGCAGGCAGACAGATGTATACATGCATACATTGGCAGACAGACAGACAGACAAATACAGCAATGCGTAAATGCAGGGAGGCAGTCAAGACATGCAGGCAGATGCGCAGACAGGCAGCACACAGTGACTTACAAAAGCCACCTATTCCTAATACTAATCCTAACACAAACCCATAAACAGAAAAACAGGGCTTCTGTTTTTTGTTGTTTGTGATTTTTCCCCGCAAATAAGTGCTGCAGTTTTCGTCAAATCTGTTCAGTTCAGCAAATAATATCCAATGTTTTATCCTTCTGGAGAGATATGGTTCCCACCAAGGAAACAACTCTCTCCCTCTTCTGTCTTTTTACTGAAGTGTATTGCTATAGCAAATTAATTCTGTCTGCACCCACACCTGACTTTAACTCTAACTACAAGGAAATCTTTTGAATACTTTAGTCTTCCCAGATAAAAGGTGCCGTTTTTAAAGCAAATGGTCAATACTGTTCGTTCAATTGTCATATCCTGCTGGGGGCATGGTCCCCACAATAACATACAAACATGGCCACACACACACATTCACACACAATTGCCCCCCATCTGCTCTGCAAATACACACCCATTCGGAGCGTGCAGATTCCGTGACCTACAGCTCGACTCCATCAACGGCTCTGAATTGTCAGTCAGCTGCAGGCTGCAGATAATTAATACATTGCCATGGCAACATGTCTCAAAAGTGAACCTCATGCCCTTCTTGGAAAATCAGGACTAAAGACTCACTTGAGCCAAAATTATAACCAAATGCAATCACAAGGCCTGTAGTACTTCATTAGTCTGAATCAGAAATACACAAATGAATTGAATTCAATTTACAGACCAATTGCAGCAGTTATTTTATTTATATGATAGCTACAGTCAGCTAAAATAAAAATGAAAATCTGTAACATAGTCAACAATATGTTACACATGAGCATTAGTCCATTATTCTAAAACAACAATTCTTACAATGGCTTAAGACAACTGCGCAGTACTGTATGACTAACCTGGACTACAGCCTGACAGCATCAAATTAGATTCTTTTCTCTATAACCTTTCCATTCTCATGGATGTCTAAACCAACATTAAGCAATTCAGCAGCTAAGAAATGACCAGCGCTTACCCAAAAATGAATTGTTTTGGGAGTGATTAGCACCTTGTTGTAGCTTGGACAAAATCGAGGACAATTAAAGTGAGAGAGTGAGAAGCAGTCACAGGGAATGGTGTCATGAAATGCTGCAGCAGGTTCCTTTACAAAAACCTACACTAACAATCTTTCACATGAAAAGAGATAACAGTTGGCACATGTAGAATTATCCTTTTTATACCAATAAGAGAACGTTCTGTTTTATGTGTGTTAACTTGAAGGGTAAAATAGAAGAAAGAAAAAATAATAGGGAAACACCAATACCAATATCGGGTCCGATACTATGCTTATGTATTTGTAGAAATTACAAATAAAATAAATCGATTACAAATAATCGGAACCCAATTTACAGCAATGTAATTATGAGGAGGTGGGTGAAGAAGTAACATCAGCAGTTTGGAAATATTTTAGTATATGGGATATTGAATTTTGTTACAGTGAGAATCATCTCTTGAAAATGAAACTTATTTTGAAATTAATTGTAAGAGCTGTAATATTATTGTACTCGTGTATATACTCTGTATCGGCAGGTACCAAAATGCAAGTGCTTGTAATAGAAATGACTGAAAGTGTTGTACTGAAAGTGTTTTCAGTCCATCCATAAAATGTGACACAACAAAATTCTGCAGACGCCCTTACCTAGAAAACTTAAAACTGATACGATCCAACCCAAATGTGGTAGCTTGGCAGTACAGTGAACCTTTTGATCAACTCAGACTAAACCAGAAGTATTTGTACTGTCTGACAGACATAATTCACATGCATTTTTTTATTCGTATACATGGTCACAGCAGGACACAACCCCTATCACACAATTCAGGCTCTTGCTGTGAACTGCAGGCTTGGTACTGAGAGAGAAATAACTGCCTGAGCTTTGGCCACAGTGGGAAAACCCTGTGGCACAACAGCTAATCTCATTATACTGATTGTCTATTCGAGAGCATTACAGCAGGATCCGGGGGAATTATCCATGTCAGCCTTCATCATAAACATTGTGTAATCCATGCCGATCAAAGACTTGGACAGCCCTTCTGCATGAGTTCTTACAACACACGCAACTAAAACAATCCAGTAAGGGAGCTGACAGGCCAAAAGTTTTACAGCTTCATGTTTTGATGCGAAAAATGCTGACAGTGAAGTGGTTGAATAACCGGACATGCAGTTGTGGTAATGGAAGCCACTGTTAGCACTCTATATCAGAAAATTGATTTTGACATGATTAGAAAGGCTTTAGTCTGACTGAGCTGAGCTAAGCACGAGTTTAGCATGTTTTAAATGCTGCAGTGCCACCTTGTGGCCATTTCTGAGACAGCAGCCTTATACAAATCTGCTTCTTAATTACTTCAACTTTTAAGAGTCTAGCATTTACCATGTCATACCGTACTCTATAGACAGCATCAGTACTTTATTTTGTCAGTAACATCCACCTGATGGTACATTTACATTACTGCAAAACGTAATTGCAGGCCACATGCCAATTATTTACAACAGATACATACTAAATACTGTGCAAGAGATTCAATAAGCAAGAACTCTAAAAGAAAAACTAGCAGAAATAAGGATTGCAATTTACTCAGTTTCCATTCACTTTGATTCACTTTGGAATTCTACAATTAAATACTGTAATACAGCCATTTTTTACGTACTTTTGCTCATCCCCTTAACGCTGTTCTCTAATGGTCAGGATCCCCACATAATCACCACAGATCAGCTACTACTTGCTGGTTGTTTGTTAGTGTGTTCTGATGGTATGATTGGATCAGACACCGCAATGTTGGAGTTTTGAAGCACATTGTTCACTCTCTGTGCATGCTATCAGGCATCTTCCATGTTAATCCATTTTGTAGCTATACACTGTTTGTTGCATTGTTTGTGATGGCCATCCTCTAGTCATGTGCTCATAGGATGCTGGTGGCAGGACATTTCTAGTCGGTGGACTATGTTTACTGAAACTAAAGTGTATAAAAACGTCCAGTAGCACTGCCGTAGCTGATACAATCACACCAAAACAACACACACTAACACCACCACATCATTCTAGTACCAAGAATGACCTACCACCCATATAGTACCTGATCTGTGCTGGGAAACAGATGGACTACAGTCCGCAACTGCTACTTCAGAGTGGGCACTTTTTGCCTGACCAGTTCATGCAGGCCACTGGTGACTTGTGTATTTAGGTTTGTGCAGTCAAAAGAAGCTACTGCACTTCACAAACAACAAAAATAGCTTTTGTTAAACATTTTGATCATATGCTGTAAAACACTGGGACAGAGAGTGTATATGCACTATACTTAAGTATAAGTAAGTAAGTATTCTAGAACAAAAACAATGGGTGAAACAAAATAATTGTGGCAGATAAACAATGATTGTTTGATTGATGATCTGTTTGATTGATGATCAGTTCCACACTAAACAGTTAGTTAATAGTGCTAAACAAGACTGTACACAACTATTGGCCAAGTTAGGTGAGCTAAAGTGCTTGGAAATCTTCAAGGAGTTCCATCCCAAAATCTGACCAAACAATGTGACCAACAAGTGTTTTACACAGTTTTTAATTTGCTTCAATACACCAAATTCAACTCCTTACCTAATATTTACGTTGTTGAGTGTATGAGATCATGAACATAGCAAAATCATAGCTCTGCAAATATTTTAGAAAATACCTGTATCTATCAATTTAGATTGACCGATTATCCTAATGTACATCTTTGGAATGTGGGAGAAAACCAGAGTAAACACATAAGGGGAGGACATGACAACTCCACAAAGGAGGAGGTGGAAAGATTGGTGAGAAAGATCTTTTCCAGTTACTTGTGAACCCCAAAAGATGAGCCCTAAGCTCTGTACAGAGAGGAACAGGGAATGTGCACTGTGCACTACTGAAGAACATGGTACTTACTCTGTGTGGCCCTGGAATACATTGACTGAATGGATGGAGGGATCTCTGAAGTCCCACAGTCGGAAGGTGGTGTCGCGGGACGAGGTGACCACCAGACGCTGGGTGGGGTGGGTACAGCAGTGTGTCAGCTCCTGATCATGACCTTCACACAAATGACATATACTGCTGCAATTAGTCAACAAATGGAACTCAACGAGTTTGGTTCCATGTCTAGTCCCAAAATGTCTTGTATTTTACAGTTTTAAAAAATAATATCCTGCTGCACTGTAACACTGACCTACATTTACTTCTAAATTTATTTTATCTGTTTACTGTTTCATATATTTACAGTGTTCTGTGCAAATTGCTGCCCTCCCTAACATAAGGTTATTTTTTAATTCCCATTCAAACATTAAATCAACACATAAATGTAATACAGTATATAAAATATATAATTAAATCATATGATCTTAAGTATCATTACAGTAAATAAGAAGCCACTTATTTATGTTTACGGCCTGTTTCGCTGAATATGCCGTTTTTACTGATGATGCTGATGATGATGATAATAACTATCAATATTTTTACTAGGTGTGCATTATCGAAAGTTTGGAAATTATCTCAGAAGGAATCTCGTGAGAGTCTTGCAAATATTGTAGTTACAAAACTGTGACAATTAGATGTGAGAGGGTGTCAGATTTTTAGATTGTCTGTATGATCAGTCAGTATTATATTAATCTTATTTGAATGATTAATCCATATTATATGAATGTAATTACATATACAGGTTACTTATAAATAATCTACATTATATGAACATATAATAACTGGGTAATAACATAATAACATAACTGGTTAAATCAAAAGACCTAGAACACCCTTTTATTTCAGAAACAAAAGGCGAAATGACGTATGTGAATACCCCAGCAAGTGACAGTGGAGGGGGCTTATGTGTTTGGACTATATCCGGTGAGCTAGCCATCAAAATTGAGTAGTTATGATTCACCCTTGACCAAAATGAGAAGCAGTAAACACTAACCAGTAAGAGTGTGGACTAGTTCAGATGTTTCCACATCGTACAGGTTGGCTGCTCGGTCCCACGATGCAGTAACTACTTGTTTACCACCAACAAGCCAGTCAGCAGCTATGACCACGCCCTGATGACTTTTCAGGGTGGTGGAGGCAACCCGCACTGTGGGACATTCACTTGGTCCATCAGCTTCCCCATCTGCCTCATCCTTATCTGAGAAATCCACATCATCATCCAGCGAAGCCTGCATTCAAGAGAGAATGACAAGTAAATGACAAGTGCTATTTTCATGTAAGATTATCTCTGTAATATGCCATGAAGCATCTGATGTTTTATAAAGAGTGATTGTTGGGATATTTCACAAATCTGTTATATCGCTGGTATTGGCATAACATTCATATTGGTTTAAGGTAAAAATACCATAAAGATTTTCTTTAATATACACCAGAATTTATACTGATTTTGCTGCCGATTCCGATCACATCCCGGGTGCTTTCTTTTTATTCTCTGTATTGAGTCCTAAAAACTCACCATACTCCACCAAGTGTTTGTAAAGTGGATTCTTCATAAAATGTATACTTAAATATTTTCTCTTTCAGTGGCCAGCATTGGTCCTTTACAAACCACTTAATTAAGGATCCTGGCTAAGGCTGGCAAGAGAATAAGAGCAAACAGAGGCAAACGGGTTCTTTGCGGGGAACAAAAAAAAACAAAAAAAACCAAAGAATGACTCACAGAGTTGAAGTTAAACGTATGAGCTCAAGGTGACATTGAAGAGATGAACCAGTTATATAAACAGCACTGTGATCAAGAGAGTGTGAGAGAGACAGAAGCAGAAATTAGTGAGAGACAGCAGAAAAGACGAGTGAGATGGAGAGACTGTGACAGAGCAAATAACTCATCGTGAAACTAGTAGGGAGAGAAAACTGGTTCTTTATTAAAAAAAATAAAATAAAAAAAATAAATGAGCTGTTGGAGTTGAAATTTGCTAACTGTAAGAAAGCACTGCCCCAACAAGAGACTTGACATCAGACAGTGTCGGTAGAAAAAAAATTTAAAATATAAATAAAACTGTACCACTGCTCGACTAACTGTAGTCCAAAATCCATAAATACCCAGCCACCAGCATCCTGCAATCAGTGATGTAAAAGGACTAGAAAAATGTGCAGGAAAAGTTCTGCAAAAACAGTACTGTTTACTGTAATCACTTTACATATGATTTACATGGTGTACCAGCAGTGGAGGTATGTCCAACAGAGTGGACAGTAAGTTGACAAAGTGCTTAAAACTCCAGCAATATTGCTGTATCTGATTATGTAAATATAGGGAATAGATGAAGGGGAGTAGAGAGAGTCCCTATAAGTAACAGAGAGAATGAGTTCATAAGAGAGAGGTAGTAAGCAAGTTAAATAATATAAATATTATATATTACTTTACATAAAATAAAGTATACGAGACTCTCAGATGTTGGGTGTGAGCCACTCACGCTGGTATCAGCCGGAGGTTGAGGGAGCGGCAGCTGCACCATGTAGCGCCAGATGTGAGCTGTCTGGTCACCAGACGCTGTCAACACACACAACAAAACAAACAGCAGATGTTGGAGTCTGAACTTCTGCCAAGTCAGTGTCATCCATTACATTTTACTACATTTTACATCTACTGTACAAATAGATTGCAACAAAGAAGGTTTTTAGGAGAAGGTCTGTGCACAAAACATAATAGATACTGAAAACAAAAAAAAGGAAAAGGCCTTTGCTATTAAAATATGTCACAATAAAATGTAATTATATGCAACGAAAATGTAGCGTTTCTGATTCGACACAATAAAATTTAAAGGAAGCTTCATGACCATAGGGAGTAAAAATGCTCTCGTGCATCCAAACTCCAATTATTACTAAGTCCTTTAAAGCATCTTGAGTGCCAGGATGATATCTGGACAGAAACAAGTGTGTTTTCAATGCACCCGAAACCTAAGAACTTATCCTCTTAAACTTGAATGTTTGAAGTGCAAGAGGTAATTTAAGGCTTTTAATAAATGTAAATGTATCCATCACTCTGACATGAATCTCACCACCAAAACATGGCAATACAATTATGACAGAGCACACATGATTAACGGCAACCATCACTGTCCAAACAACAAAATCATGGAAAATAAGCAAAGATGGCCAATAAAAGAAACTCACATTTATTAATTGCAAAAATACGAATATTACATCGAAATAAGTATTTACCATGGCCCCAATTAAGGCCAGTGCTGCATTATTTTAAAATGCAGTCTATTCTAAAAAACAACTCCTTGAGCTTAAGGTAGGTAACCAGCTCACATACATAATCTTGGTTATTGATGCATCACTTATCTTTGAAAAATACAGACTGTCAACAACCGGGTAGTCTTATGTTAGGTGCGTCCCTATTATAAGAGATACAGCAACTAGATTTCAATATGGCTGAATGAAATTTTTATGCAGTGGCCACAGAGGGAGGTTGTGTGTGATGTCTGTGCATACTGGGTCCCTGCTGGTGCTTTAATCAGAATAAACATAAACATCTCTAATGGCACAGAAATACAAACCTGTGAGGGCCATCTGCTCTGTGGGGTGGAACTTGATCGAATTGACTGCAAAAAGTTGGAAGAAAAAGACAGTGAGTAACTTCCTGAAATCATTTAATCATTGTTTCCTTTATATTTCTCACATATTGCAACCAATAAACTGCCCATATCCTTCTGTGTACAATTCCAAACAGTTGTGAAGTTTATCACAAAGGGCTCAGAATCCAGACAGAATAGACTTTTGTTTAACATGTAAACATGTTTTACATTGTCAGTGACAACCTTCCATCAATTACCTGATCCAGCATGGCCAGCATATTTGAGCAGACACTTCCCAGTCTCAATGCTCCACAGCATAGCACAGTGATCTATGAAAAACATAAACACATTAAGCTTTTTTATTTGGTTATATCATATCTTTTTCACATGAATATGACAAAAAATAAGCGTTAAAGAAATTAATATTTGCTTATACTCAGTTATAATAGCATAGAGTAATCTCATGTC
This sequence comes from Parotocinclus haroldoi, assembly GCA_034779995.1. Taxonomy (NCBI): domain Eukaryota; kingdom Metazoa; phylum Chordata; class Actinopteri; order Siluriformes; family Loricariidae; genus Parotocinclus; species Parotocinclus haroldoi. The sequence continues at coordinate 18,025 of JAUZST010031604.1, read as the reverse complement.
AAAAAAAGCTTACTGCAAGGATCTGCAAAGTCATCAGACACATAATCCTGGCAGAATCGTGACAACCGTGTAGTGGAAGAGTTGGCACTACTGGCAGCTCATGACAAGTGGTAAAATGATAAATCACTTGCCACGGTGGGATAATCAGTATCACCAGGGCCCCCGGGAAAATGAAAACTTTTTTTCCAGCATTACAACTTGCTGACGTGAATGGGATTAAAAACAAAAAGATGCTGCTACCATGTGCACTACTCTGCCACTGACGATTTATTTTTCCCAGAAAGACCTTAATTATCTGTAATGTCTTATTATTATTGTTTATTAACTACGAAAAAGACAAGCATGCAAACAGAGAGAGTGCATTTAAGAGTTTTATCAGCTGCAAAACAAATAATAAATGGAGAAAAGAAAATGGTAAAAGTGCTATTGTATATTGGCCAATGGCCACCCTGCTCCCTAAATTTTGGCATCGGCCATTAAAAAAAACATATCAGTCGACTACTCAATACAGGGGTGGAATTCTAACGGTTGTGTTGATTTTTAACAGAGAAAGCATAACCAAGTATTAGCGAAAAGAGCCTGTACCTGCTGAGGCCGTTCCCAGCACTAATGGCTGTGTCCTGGTTACACTGAGATCCCAAATGCCATCTCTGTGGCCTACATACTCCTTCACCAGCTGGCATACGGCACGTGACGTGGTCGCTTTGAAACTGGACACAATCTATGGTGGGAACATGAGGAGTGTGAATACAGATACATGCATGCACATACACAGAAGATGTTTAGCTGATGAGCTAAAAGAAGCAGCGCAGAAGCTGGGGGATGTGTGGGCAAACTCAACTTTACACACTATGCGTGGTTATATGAAAGCAGTGTGGTCACAGACTATAATTTTGCTTTATAGACTATACATAGCACATGAGCTCTCACACTATATCAGGATTGGGGAAAGATAAGTGTGGCCTGCGACTGTGAGCTGAAGGATAAAATAAAGAAAGAAAGAAAATGTGAAGAAAATAAGAATAAATCAGCCCACTGACAGTTCAGTTTGAGCTACAACACAATATTAAGCAGATATTTAGTTAAAACTCGTGTGTATTATTTATTATTATGCTAAATAACTATATATGCAATTAAACAAAGTATTACTTCACAGATCAGACTGCACAGATCGCGCACAAACAGCATAAAGACTCAACAAAGCAAAAATATGCCTATGAAAACAACAGAGACACTGTTTTAACCAACCACACAATTTGTTCAGGGATTAGGAATAAATAAACCATCTCTCTTACACATTCCAAATCAAATCTCCAAAGTCGTCCTTAATGCATAACTAAAAGAACTGGCTCAAAAGACATAATTACTGACTGTAACTCATACATTAGGCAACAATTCAGATACCCCCTGTCCATCTATCAGGCAAAAAAAGACCTTCAAAGGACCACAGGGGTGCAGATAAATGTAGTTCCAGTAAAATGGAAGCAGTTTTACCAGAATGTTTTAAGACTACGTAGACTCATTACTTGCTTCATTACATACACTTACTTTATTTATAAGCATATATGCACAGCTTATATGTGTACAGCAAATATATGTAATGCATTCAGATACTCTTCGGATCCTTAAAAAAAATGTTTTTTATTGTGGTACAAGATTTTAAGAAATAATTGTTCCCTATCATTCTGCACTCAATATCCCATAGTAATAAAGTGAAAACAGCAAATTTATTAAAAAGGACCCTTTCCTATGGCACTTGAAATTTAGCTCTGAGGGATGTTGAGATGTTTCTACACCTTGAATGAACTATCATAAATTTAACTGATTGGACACACACCTCTCTATATAAGGTCTCACAGCTAACGACACATGGTAAAGCACAATGGCCAAGCCATGAGAAAGAAAAAACTGCCTGTAAGATGCTTCTTAGAGATGGCCAATCCACCAAACTAAATAATCTAGGTAGAAGGGCCTAGGTAAGGGACGTGTCTAAGAACCCAATGGTCATTCTGCCTGAGCTTCAAAGATCCTGGGTGCAGATGGAAGAAAACTCCTGGTTTCATCAGGCCAGGGAACATCCTATCATGCGCCTCCAGACAATCCTGTCTCTGATTTCTACAGGGAGGTGTGCGTCTTTCCAAATCATATCCAATCAAATGAATTTGCAACACATGGACTCCACTCAATGTGTAGCAACATATTGAACATTTAAAGTGTCATAGCAAATGGTCTGAATTCGATCTGAACTTGGTCTGGATACTAAATGTAGCTCATAGTGTCTAGCACAGTTCATCTTTATTCGGTTCTTCCAATTGTCAATGAGCCAGGGACTATAAAGTATGCCTATGGACAAGCTGTAATTAGATTTAAATACTGAATAAATAAATGCCAAAGTATAATATTCTCATAAAAAATGTCTCATTTGTGTAATTGAGTTCCCCTTGTCAACTTTTAGAATCTGTGTGAAACGTGTTTTACGGTATATTCATGCATTTGCACAAACTGGCGATTTTATTATATACACATTTACATTTACAGCATTTATCAGACGCCCTTATCCAGAGCGACTTACAAATCATATGGTCTTACAACCCAAGCAATTGTGGGTGAAGGGCCTTGCTCAGGGACCCAACTGTGGCAGAGGTGGGATTTGAGCCCTGGACCTTCTGGTCCATAATCCAGCACCTTAACCACTAGGGTACCACAGTCCCACCTTGCTAGTACTTGCTTGGACCCCCTTTTGCCTTCAGAATCGCCTCGAGTCTTCATGGCATAGATTCAACAAGATGCTAGAAACGTTCCTCTGGGATTTTGGCCCATACTGACAGGATAGCATCACGCAGTTGCTTGCAGATTTGCCGCCTGTAGATCCATGGCGCAAATATCTCATTTTACCACATTCCACAATCCCTATCTGGTGAATGAACATTTGATTACAGTGGTCATAAAGTGATGGATATGGTCAGCAACACTGTTTATTTGGAAGTGGAAGGTGTCCAAAGAATGGCAAGAAAATGTCCCTCACAACATTACACCACCACTAATACAAGACTGGAAGGATCCATGAATCAGTTAAAACAAGGGTGACACCTGGTGCTGTAGCCCATTTGTTTCAAGTTGTGAGTTCAAAGATGCATTTTTGCATACTTTGGTTCTAACTCCTCCTTATTTGAGCCACTATTCAGATTTTACTAGCTCCAAGCAGTCTGGACATTCCAGTAGAGTAATGAGAAATATATTTTTAATTCTCTGTAAAACCTAGAGATGGTTATATGAGAAAATCCCAACAAGTCTTTCTGAAATACTTGTCTAGCACCAACAACAATGTCACATTCCAAGTCACTTAAAGAACCTTGTTTCATTATCCTGTTGCTCTGCATCTATTTCAGAAGGGTGGGTTGACCGTGGACTGTGACAGACTGCATGGACTGAGTTTATGCCATGCAATTGGCTTAATATATGTTTTTATAATGAGTTGTACAGGTTAAACAGGTGTACGTAATAAAGTATTGTACACACATTGTAAGCACGTATGCACACACATTTACACAATTACCCTGTCAGCTGTACATTGATAGAGTATAATACAAGTGTAAAATTACCAGATCAGACCAAAAAAGAAACAATACCAGACATTTGTATTTTAAGCATTGTAAATATTTTATATACAATAAAAAAACAGAAGCATTCCTAAAAAAATGTTATAAACCAACATCTATGAAGATCTACAGCTGTGTTTTTATTGTGCAGCCTGTAGATGCAGAGCAGTTTGTTTGTACAGTACTCATTTTACACCTGCATTGGTGGGAAAAATATCCCCAAAATGCAGGTTGTTGTCCAAGTGTCTTATGTCATGTTTTAAGTGATCATAACAGACTTTCATTATCGTGTGCATATGTGGCTCGAAACTCGAGACTGACCTGGGACTGGACTGCAAGAGATTCATTACTCGACCCAAACTCGCAAGCAACTCCTGGAAATTGCTCAGCAGGGTTTATATAATGGTTCACACACCATAAATGTTACAAATAAAAGCTGATTTATTGCCATCAAGGGAGCAGTGTTATGAAATTGACCCACTGATTTTTCTGCTTTGAGACAACTAGAGAGTCATAAGACTTGATTCGAACTTATACGCCAGCAACTCAAACTCACACGCTAGAGACTTATCTCATGTTTACATACCAATTACTCGATTCTGACTCTTTATTATATATTTACTTTAACACAGAAACATAATTAATGTTCGTGTAGTTGAATGTTCCCTTCAGTCTAAACCACAAGAATGACATAAACTACCTGAAAAGGTCCTAGACTAAACTAACCATAATTTTAGAAATGTAGTTAGCATTTAGTAGATGAAATTTGGAAAAAAAATCTTAAATCTTAATCTGTATTTCAACTGCACACACTTTCTATGACGGGACATATTAATAGCTACAAATAAGCCTGTATTGCAGCCTTCATAAATGTCCTAAATGGAAACAGAATAACTGACCTACTGAAAAACACACCAGCTTTAACATGGACCATCAAAAGGCGTGGGAAACTCTACATGATTTTCATTCAGTTAAGACGAAAATCATATTTTTGCCATGTGACAGGTTCAGTGAAAATGTCCTTTTATGTGAAGGGGACACCACAACACAGAACTATTCAGCAGGGGGAATGCACATAATTTATTCACTAAATGTCAGTATTTATCATATAAATACTAACAATAAAGCTAAGAAAATAGTTTTTCTCACTGTAGAATTCCCTAATTCTTATATAATGACAATAAAGACTGCACCAATACGCAGATTATTCCCCACAGTGGGATAGTTCATGCATTCTGGCATACACAGGAGAAGGAGAAAGAGAAGGAGATAAGTTACCCATGAATCTCCACCCCACAACTCCCAGTTCCCCATATTGAAGTTGCGAGATCCACCTACTTTGCCGTGGAAAGAATTTGAACGCTAAAACCAGTGAGAGCGAGAAGAGAGAGCCTCATGACACAAAACTCTTTGAATCCTTCCAAATGAAAATGTGTATTATTTATCTATAGGACTTTCTGGTATAAATAAGGTTTATCCTCCATCTATGAAAAATTGAACAAACATTACAGTATATAATCTATTATTGAAGAATTAATGTACAGAATCTGCATTAAAAACTTGCAAATCTCCTTGACTAAAAAGGTTAACTGATAGGAAAATACCGTTCCTGATACAAGAGCTAAGGAATAGAACAATAACAATGAAACAGATATTAGTAGTTATAGATAGTGAGCATTATACAGATGTTTTAATCACAGATTCTAATTCATACATCTACATATGCCACTCAAATGTATTTCTACATTAACTGTAAGACTCTGTCAGAGGTTTGTTGTGCACATGCTTTTATTCAAACTGGTCTACAATTAGGTTGAGCTGTTGCTGAAGGGTCTAGTTCAAACAGCCAACAGTGGCAACTTGGCAGAGCTGGAATTTCAATATGCACTCATCTTATGTGAAAGCCAGAGGATTCATTCTTAACCTACATCATCCAAGAGATCACAAATTATAACCCTGTTGATCAAAAGGGCACAAAATTACCTTAAAAATAGAATTGATCCTTTTAACTGGTATGGTTAACAAATTGTTGACCTTGGAACTTCAAAAAATGTTTCATTTCAATTTGAAATATGCCCTGCTTTTTGTGAGCAGTACATATATTATTAAAAAAAAAAAATTACAAAAAGAAACTGGTGGCCAGAGTTTTCAGCTCAGTGTGTTATTATTATTGTTTTTTTTTTTCTTTTTTCACTTTGGTGCTTCATTAGTAGGAACATACCGGCTATTCCTTATGTCAATCTGCATTTAATTACAATAGAAAAATGCATGTTATTTACAAAAACAAAGATGAATACATATGTGCATTAACTTACTGAAGTAAGCTGCACTGCAACTATACACTAAACTACTCAAGATTCAATTGCAGACAAATACAGTGGGAAAAATAAGTATTTGATACACTAATGGTTTTGCATGCATTTCCAACTACAACCACTCCACCGTGTCCAAGAGCTGTCTAAGGACACTAGGGACAAAATTGTAGACCAGCACAAGGCTAGGATAGGGTACAGGACAACAAGCAAGTAGCTTGGCAAGAAGACAACAACTAGAAGAAAGATGACTGTCAATACTCTTCCGTTTGTTTTTCTATTGTATCAAACATTTCTTTCATTTAGCAGATGCCGTTATCCAGAGTGTCTTACAATTAATACACATCCAAGCAAATGTGGGTTAAGGGCCTTGCTCAGGGCCCAAAATGTGGCAGAGGTGGAATTTGAACCCTGGACCTTCAATTCCATGGTCCAGTACCACTAGGCCACCACAGTAATAGCAAATTAACACCGCTCTAAAGAAGGAATCAGTGCATTTCACCTGTAGAAATATTATGCTGATTTCAAATACTCATTCCATGCAATAACCATTTTTTAATCTGGTTGTTTTTTTAGATTCTGTCTCTCACAGTTGAAGTGTACCTACTATAAAAATACAGACCTCTTCATTCTTTGTAGGTGGGAAAACTTGTCTAGCAAAACATGTATAAAATGCTTATTTTCCCCACTGTATACACACATTATATATGCACATATGCACACACACGCACTGTACAATGATCTGGTTTATGATTTCCGATCAGTTCAGATGTGTATAGTATGCATCATATTACAAATGTGCTAAATTAACAATATAAACAGGTATAAACAGATAGGGAGCATGTCAGCATCCTGTTTATAGCCCATACCAGAGAGGTTTCGCACAAGTACACGTACCTTACTGGTAGAAGCTTTGTATGTGGTCTTCAGTTTTTGGGACAGCTGACTTGTACTGTGACTGGCTGTGTAAGAGAGAAACAAAGACCTCAGATTAATCGAAGATTCTACAGAAGCAACTGACATCAACAATGGCAATGATGTAATCTTTAAATGACTATCAAGTGAGAGATCACAGCATAATCCTAATAGGCATTAAGACTTGTGATAATGAGACATAGGTCACCTGTCTTTATCGTTAGTAAAATACTTTGTTTTACCTTTAGTTTTCAGGGCTCCTTTACCCAAATCTCCTCCATCGACAGTCTGACCCTCTCCAGCCAAACGCTCATTCAGGGACTCGATCTCCCTCCTCACTGCAGTTATCAATATATCAATAAACATGTTAGCATCAAAAATGCACAAGCTTAAATGCCTCAAGTTTTATAAGGACAATTTGCTTACACAAATAATGAATTAATAATAGCAAAAGATGCTGTGTATACTGGCGCCGGTAAACTTAAACTCAGTAGCTTTGCTTTTCTCACATCTAATTAGGTTTGAGCTGATAATGAAATTCATGAGGAAAAAAAAAAACTATTACTGTTTGAAAAGTTAACCGCATTAGACATTATTATCAAGCTCCAAGACAAAAGAGTATTTTTACAGATGATTATACCATTTCCATGCTGTCTAATTACCATTAAAATAGGACAGCTTTTAATGTCACACCATTACAATAGCTATATTAATTCAACTTGGGTAAAAGTTGTACTTAGATCAGCATAACATTTCTACAGATGAAATGCACAGATGCCTTCTTTAGAGCGGTGCTAATCTGCTCTGAAACCAGAGTCATGGGCTAACAAGCTAATACTGGTTTAACAGCATTAACCATTCACTTGACGAGAACACAGTTTAGATTAAATCCACTCAGCACTGCTGCCATGTAACACTAAGCCCTCTGCACATTGTCAGTGTATACATATACTTCAACCATTAGTACAAATGCTGGCAAAGGTTTACACGGCTAGAATCTAGTCTTTGCCGGTTTATCAAAATTTTTAACTTTCCTCAAGGTTTCTCTTTGGAGGAACATCGTGAAATACGCAAATCTTTGGCAAGATGTGATCAAAGGAACAGATAAAATATACACAGAAGCTAATGAGAAAACTAACGAGGGAAATTGAAAGTTTTTGTATGAAATATGTGGTTTAGCACATTTAGCTGGCACATAATTATATACAACTGGATATCATTTAAAATGGATTAAACTGTCAATAGTTAATGTATTAATATGTGAAATTCTTAAAAAAGGAAAAACTCCTCAGACAGAACAACAAAAGCACTGTAATTCAATGGTTTAATTTAACTCGATCTTCCACATAATCATCCAACTAAGTTTTATGCATATGCAGGTATTAACTAATTATTAGAAATATAACCTTAAAATGTTTAAACAGTTTTTTTGGAAGAACAGCTCATAAGCTGTTCCCTTAATGTGCTTGTGTTATACATTAAAGCTACTTGTGACGTGCTTTCCTCATCCTGTGTTGACAAAAAAAAAAAACACTGGATTTTTCTAATCTGGTGATTTGCTGAAAAAAAAGTTTTATTCATACCTAATATGAAGGAATAGAAAGATAAGTAGTAATTTCTTGTGTTGTCCGATTTCAAATCAGGAGCACAAGCACTCCTTGGTAAAAATCTCATCGCAGATCCCTGATCAGTAGTTCTAACGATATTCAATAATAGCAGTTATCAGCCTAATGCATTGGTCTGAATTGAACTCTGCATGTTCAAACTAAGGAACACTCCTCTAACACTATAGAATTATTTGTTGTGCTACTGCTCATTGTTTCTAATAGCTAGATGAGGCGATTGAACAGGTAAAATGTTTAAAAGAGTTTTTAAAAGGCATAACCAGGGTAGCTTATTACTAAATGCCAATTAACAGCATATATTCTACCACAACATATAGTGTTTACTCACATTCAATGTTTTCAATGTAGAGATTCTCAAACTCTCGTTCAATCTTTTCAAATAGGTCAAGTAAGTTGCTCCTTAGAGCCATGGGCAACTTGGAATCCTGCAGGCAAAACCAAAACATACCATCAACTAACATCACAGAACATCTCTTCCTTTTTGAGTTTCAGACCATTCTGATCACCGAAGGGCTGAGAATTCTCATTGTACCTTATGCCACTGTAAATATGTCAGACAAAAATAGTAATAAGCTCATGAGTAATTAAATCCAATGAATAATTCAGAGTTGAAACTTTGATCAAGAAAGCATGAATCTAACATAACCACTATTCAAAGATGCTGTCTAATCAGCCTTAAAAATACATTTACATCTAATCATTCAAATGCACAATAATACGATAGCAGTAGTCAGATAAAGCCAGTTGCATAGCCAACTACTTCATACTTGTGACTTTTGCACAAATAAAATCCCTTAATCCAACATGGCACGTCTAAACAAATACCACACATCTGTCTCTACTCATATAATAGATACGTACCTCCATTCTTACAGTGATCAGCTTCTACATTAAAACTGAATGTACATAATGTACATCGAATAAAAGCAAGTGCAGGTACAGTACGTGTCCGTCATTCATTATGGTCTGAAACTGAACAGACACTGTAAGTTGACAAATGCACTTGCTAGTGTGGTGAGTAAGTGACCGAGTTATGTCAGCCCTCCACTGTCATGGCCATATGCACACCCACTCAGAGAAGGGCAAGGAATAAGTTCATTAGGAGACTACTTACTGTCACAATGATACACAATTTTAAAATGTTGAAGGCCCAATGGTAACTAATCGTAATGCAAGTACTAGGAGTATCATAATTCTGAAAATAAATTCTGCACAGCGCCTGTCAATCAACTGTGAGTAGCACAAACAGCCAGTGAATACAACCGCCAAAGCAGAACAAGCAGCATTTATTAAAATTTGATGACTGTTCAGAGCCTTAATACAGGTCAGGAATAATAATAGGTGAACAACAAATGACTAGAAATGCCAGCCTATGGAATTAACATGAAGGCTTTATGTCCTGAAATAAAAAGACAATCATTTATTCATTTTAATACATTCTGATTTCTATTTTAATATCCTAAACCAAACTAATTCTTCATGCAGTCATGTGATTTTTGTAAAGGATCATTTCTACTCAGCAATGCAAAAACAAATCATATGATCAGACAAGTAGCGTCCCCTGATGCTAAGCATGTGCAGGCAGCCTAATTATTTATAAAACTCATTTCATGGGCCCTTCAAAACATAAAGACTTTATACTAAGGGTGAGTTATATGTTAAATATGATATCATAATGTTTAAACATATTTTCACCATACACATTCTTAAAACAACCATTGAAATATTGTCCCATACTAAATACACTCTTTAGAATGAAGCATACAGTCAGTCAGTGTTCTTCTACACATTCCAAAGTTAGAATATAGTAAAGCAGTTAATGATAGTCAATTTCATTTCGATCTGACGTAAATAATTGGTTAAAAGTTTGAAAAATGTAGATATTTGGCATTCCAACCTAATGGTTCAAATTAAAATCAAGATCAAGCGACAAGAAACTTACTACAGATACCATGGATGTTTGCAGAAGGACAGTCATCTTTTAATAGTTCACTACAAAAAAGGAAGTGTAAAAAAGAGGTCCTGATAAACAATGTTGTTATTCTAAACTGAGGAATTTTATTGACATAACATTGAACTACATTCGGTTAGAGCTGGGTACAAATCATTACCCAATAGGCTGAATTACTACTGAATAAAAAAAAAAAGTCTAAATAGCTATACTAACAAGAAAATAACTTTTAACACGCAACGAGAAATTGCAGAGTGTATGAACATGTCTAATGGTTAAGGTACTGGACTATGAACTAGAAGGTACAGTGTTCAAATCCCACCTCTGGCAAGTTGCCGCTTTTGGGTCCTTGAGCAAGACTGTGCTCAAGACACTCTGGATAAGAGCATCTGCTAAGTGACTTTAATGTAAAATGTAACCTAACGTAAGAAGCAAATTAAAGCTGGCTTGAAATAAATACTGGTTCCAGAGCCAATCTAGGCATATCTTGATTTCTGAATGCTGGTTTGCTTTGCTGCACTAGAAAATGTAGTAAGGATTTACAGCAATACACAACTTAGCTATTACACTAGCTATTCTAATTATATCATTTCGATAGACATTTTGTAAGAGATGTTAATACTTTTTATTTGGGTTTATTAACTTTATGGAAACTCAACTACTAGTTCTGCATGATATGCAAAAGACTCAACATAGCTGAAAAGATGCTAGCAAAAATTCTTTGAGATTTAGTTGTGAAACTAGTCAGGGATTTAATGTTAAAATGTTGTTAAAGTAGCCATGTAGGTCAGAAAATATGAGGATTGATCTGTAGAAGTCCATTGTCACTCACTACAAAATCTGATAGGAAAATAATTCTGCATGGAAGACTGAGCAACTATTACCCAGTCTATATGTGAAATGCCAGTAGAGACAGTTTTAAAAAGACTGATAGCAGTAATAAAGGCCAAAGTACTCTCTATGTAAAATTAATTCAAGGAGCTATCTCGTTAAAAGACTGTAATATGGTGATATCTATACTGTTAAATTAATGATGCTGTTGTGTCAATTTTAACTATAACACTTCTCTGTAGTTTGCAGCGCTTGAGTCATTGAGTGTAATTACATGTAATAATACGGCCATAATCAGATTTATGCAATTATCTGATTATTCAAGTGGTCATATAAACAACAAAGTTTTCTGAGAGCCTTAACTTATGTTGGGCTCATTTTCTAAACTTGGTCGCTTGCTTTTCTTATTTCTTATCTAGCAAACATGAAATTAAATGCAGCATCCGCTTAAAAAAAAAAAAAAATAAAAAATAAAAAAAACACATTTGAGGTCACTCTGAAACACATGCTTGTACATGTACTTGCAAAGTACATGCTTAAGAAAATTCAAAGTAGTTACATTCAAAATAAGCCTGTTTTGTGTATGCCACACGTATTCAGCAGGTTTCATAAACAAATAAAATGTATACTAAAATATAAATCTAATATATTTCTCACCAGCTAACAAAGAGACAATAAGGCCGCATTAGTTAAGCTATATTACAGCAAAATGTTTTTATTTTTATGCATTTAGATTTTAATTTAATTATTTATTGAGCACAAATTTAATTCTTGCTTAGTTGAATAAACATGTAACATAAACATATAAATATAAATACATGTTTACATTGCATGAAACCATATTTCTAGCCACTCAACGAAAGACCTTTTTCAGTATGATTTTATATTATATTTATTATATTATTATTTATATATTTATATTATATTATGATCTTATTTTGCACCAAATGCTTTTTTAGGGATATTAGGTTGTTCAGTGTGTAACCACATTCTACCAAATTCTTGTTACTAGTCATTAATCACTAGTGTACAATGTATTATTATTCAGACATACATGAAATAAATGTATTGAAATGTATTCTATTGCAAGTCTTTGACTCACTTTGCAAATGTATCTCTTGTACTGCCAATGCTTTATATTATGATGCACCAATTAATACCATCCCATCGTGACATATATGCTAAAGTTCATAAAGCAGGTAGGATGGAAGCACTGACCTGTCCCTCCAGCATGTCTCTGTGGATTGAGGGTCGGTCCTGCTCCGTACTGTTGGTCCTCCGGATGGACAAGCTGTGAGACTTGCGCTTCTGCTTGGCTTGACGAGCAACTGCACTGTTTCCGCTCTCAACAGGCATCACTCCTCAGTGACGTTGTACTGCGCACTTCCTACCTGTAACTGAGCGCATGCGCGCACACACGCAAACACACACAGGTTTGCCAACCTCACTGTAACAAAAGAGGTTTTTATGCTCTGGGAGAATAACACTCCTTCTGTTCTATCTAAGAGGGCCTAAAGGTGTTATAAAACAGCTGAATCAGTGCCACTACTGCAATGTGTAATAATGCCCTGGAAGAAGCTGATTTTTTTCCCTTGTGCAAGTAAGCATAACCAAGTTAAGGGAACCCCCTGTTAAATGGCATAGTTTGCTAGTTTTCTGAATTAAAAAAAAGTTAACACAACTTATACAGACTTAAATGTGACAAATACAGCCAAATCGACCAAGAAACCATTACTAAGTCAACTTGACAAAAACCCTAACAGATCAGGTGAAAAGGTGCCCAAACCTTTAAATACATTACGCTCTTTTCACTTAAAACAGCAAATTGTTCAGTTGGACTTGAGAGTGTTTACCCTGATCAGGGTCACAAGAGAGTCTGGAGTCTATCCCAGAATGCACTGTGCGCAGCCAAAGCTAAATGCTAGGAAGGGTGCCAATCCAAAAATCAACATATCCAACATTGCACCACATTGCCATCAATACGTAAGTCTAGCCTGGGAGTCTGCCATTTATACCACACTTAAAAGAGTATATCAACTCAAACTATTTATTCAGCTTTAAACAAATTGATTAACACCAGTGATACATTTTGGGTTTTTTTTTTGTTTCTTTTTGAAACTGAACTGCATCTACTGCATGCATTGTTAGTGCTCGTTAGTGCTCTCTGAATGCATTTTAGCTGCTGCCTTAGCTACAATGCAACACATGATACATTAGAGCTAGGAAACAGTTAGTGGCAAAGTTTTACCCCTCATAGTCATCAGTTCATCTCATCCTGAACTCACTACTCCGTGTTTGGAGCAGTCGACTTAAGCTTGGAATTCCAATCTCAAGATATCTTAAAAGAACACCTGTATGCAACTATTGTACATAGTACAGACCTACAGAGACTACAGAGAACGCACTACAAAAGCCTCCCAGTAAACCTTTGTTGTATTAGAAAGCAAATGTATTTAGGTTTAAAAGCAATAGCCCAACTTGGTCTCAATCTGGTTGATCTCCTAGCGTGGTTGTATTGTTTATAACTTACCCCTTTATTCACATTTGCTTCAAAAGATAAAATGAAACATATCATGTACTGTAAATTTAACATTGGTTAAAAACAGATGCCCAGGTACAGCAGAAATATCATGTATTATGTATATCTGGCCTAATGTGATATGAAACCCTGGAACCGTGGATATTACATTATTTTTTTCCATTTCTAAACATTATATCCCAATTTTCAGACCTTTTTTAAAATAGGTTAATGCTTGCTTGCTTGCTTTGTTGAAGCTTTCGGTCTCAAGATCTCTGACTACTAAAAGAATTACATTCTTTAGTGTTGTTGTCATAAACACTTCCTCTGTTTTTGGAAACCAAATCCTATCTAACAGAAAATAAATTGAAAAGGTACTTGGCTGGCCAAGATACGAAATACTTCTTTGAGACCATATGAAATAAGCAATATTTGTTTTATAGGGTTGTATAATGATACACTCTGCTCATAATTCGATAGATATGCATGTGCAAGCATATGCTCTGGTGTTCAAAAAAAACACAGGTTCCGGACCCCGTGCAACCCTAACCAAAAAAGGTTTAATTAAATTTTTTTTTAATGTAGTAGTTTAGAACAGCAAGTAAAAACTATTTTGCACACCTAAATATTTAGCTTGTCGATATTTTTTTTTTCCTGTGCATCCGACTTACCATACTTGTATAAAAAAAATATTAAGCTATTGAGTTTTGGGCTCATTTGTGGATTAGGACACAAAGTTAAAAGATTTAGGCAAATGAAAAAAAAGTTAACTTTTAAAAGCTACATTAGATTTAAGACAATAATACATTTTACAAAGTTTAGGGTGATTGTAAACAACTCATATTAAAGCCCTCACCTCAGCCCTAATATCAGGGTTAAAAGTATGCAAGCGTAATAAAGGAGAGAATGAATGAAGCATGTTAGAAAACATCCACATGACAGAAGCATGCAAAAGAAAAACAAATACCGGCACAGTGAAGTGCAGTGCATGACAAACAAATCAGACACATCTTCAGGCCAGCTGGTTAGAGTCGTGTGTGGATCTCAAGGCGGTGAACGCAGGTCAGCGCTCCAACACTGAACACAAAAGAACATGGGCTGCACATCTATATGGATGAACACGAGTAATACATAAGGCAGAAGCGAGTGAGTCAGATGGCATTTTAACACAGGTACATAAAAAAAGAGCTCTAACATGAGAGAGGAGCATGGCTGTAGTGATGGAAAATAATGCAGGCATGAGGTTAAACGCCATTAGTATGACACATGAATTGGCAGCTCACATTTTATTACATACAACAATTTCCAATAATATTCTGCATAGCCATCGCTGATCAATGCATTACAGATTTAGCGCAGATTTTACAACGGGCGCTCTTTTGGATGCAATCCATCTCATTTATCTACTCTTGGGCACTTGGAGGACACATCCATTCCCTAGGGTTTTCTTTCCATACACACAGCAATTCACCTTCACATTGCAACCCAAACCCAGGACTGAACTCAAGCCCCCAGTCAGTGCCATTCCTTGCAACTGGCTCAACGCACCTGAGGCTGCAGTCTCCTCAGATATTGAAAGTTGCAGCTGTGTTTTTAAAACACACCAAGATGAGGTAGCATTGTGTCGTATATATTAAAATACTGCTACGTAATTGCATGACCTATAATAATGAATTCTGCATCTGACTATCCCCCACGAGCAGCCTGAACCACAAGGCAGTATGGACCCATGCTTTTGTGTTATTTATGCCAATTGTAGCCTTAGTTGCCTGTTCTTGGATGACAGGAGTGGCACCCAATGTGGTCTTCTGCAACCCATCTACTTTAAGGTTCAACATGTTGTACATGCAGATATGTTCTCCTGGATACATCAGCTGTATAGAGTGAGGTTGCATCCAAAGAAACCAGATGCTTGTTGTGAACTAACACTATAACCCATTTCATTTCCACTTAATACTCGAATGTGTCTTCAGTCAGACAGATTAAATATGGACTGCTATAATATTCCCATAAATTGCCCATGTAAATCAGGTCATAACACCAGACCACCAACATATTGGAGTGCTTACAGTTTGTAATTGCAAAGAGCCATTGCTGTGTTAAATGTCACAATTTTACGTAACTTCAGGAGTTAACATTTAGAAACAAACGGATATTAAGTACGACTAATACAGGCGATGCAATAAGAATTGAAAAGATGGGGGACATATCAATTTGTGTATGAAAGAACCAGTTAACTGGTGTAAGACAGTCTGTTTCGTTTATTATGTTTTTATTTACTTTCTGACTAATCTATTACTACAATCTTATTAATTATCTTCATAATGTTCTTCCTGGCCACTGGCTTGCTCAATTTGGATTCGCGCTTGGATAAAAATGTATCGTAAAGCTTCTTTGAGACAATGTTAGACAGCAAAACGTGCAGTGTATGGAAAAGTCATACCTTAAGGGGAATAAATGCAGGGTACACAGAATAAAGCGATCACTGCCCGGCACAGGTTGGATGTAACTTTTTGAGACTGAGCACAAAGTTTGACTTTATAGTGTAAACCCCTGTATGTTATGCAAAACGCATAAATGAACACTTTAAAAATACAATTTATAGCAGACAATGTCCAAATGAGATATTTAATAATTTTTGTAAGCAGTATACGTTACCTACAAAACACTACAAAAAACAGTTCAGTACGTAATAAACGTTTTAATAATAAGCTATTCGAGACCTAAACTCCAAAACATTGCTCGTAGCATCAAAATTAATTTGACAATTGCCAGAAAATGGGACACGGCAGCAACCCAAACTAAAGGCAGTCTCAGTGGAGAAAAAAATAAATGAATGAATGAATGAATGAATGAATGAATAAATAAATAAATAAATAAATAAATAAATAAAAAGAGAAGTTAGCCACCATGGCTAGCTTACGTGACAGTTCGTTAGCACGGCGAGCTAACAGCTAGCTGGCTGTATTGCTAGCAAAATACTGGCTTTGTTTCAAAGAGTAAACTATCACAGTAAACGGTACGCGAATAGCATTAAATACGAGGACTGGGAGGAATATAAGAACATATAAGCAGTATAAGCACAGTGGATGCAGCATAAAAATAACTAATGTTCATTAGCTATACTACATCGCAAATAATACTTACAATTCAGAAGACTCAGTGTGAAAATCTAAATGCGTGACAACGTGTCAGTAAAGCAGCCAACATTTTCCACTTTATCCTCCTATTACTAATGTATTTTCGCTAGAAAATAGCCAACAAAACCAGTATAAATCATTTAAACTATCCAACCTTTGCAGGGGCTAAAACTGACGCGTTCGTTTCCAGATTCACAATGCGCATGCGTGTACACAACTGGTGTAAGCGCTGACTGCTAAA
Source organism: Parotocinclus haroldoi (assembly GCA_034779995.1). Taxonomy (NCBI): domain Eukaryota; kingdom Metazoa; phylum Chordata; class Actinopteri; order Siluriformes; family Loricariidae; genus Parotocinclus; species Parotocinclus haroldoi. The sequence goes on along the minus strand of JAUZST010031604.1, from coordinate 893 downwards.
TGAAAGTACGGTTCAAAAAGTAAGCGCATCGTACTTCTGAATAATGATTTCTACGCTATACTACACTACGCCCCATGTAGTGGACTACAGCAACGAAGGTGATTAATTTGAAATCAGATCACCAGGATTTATTGATTCAGTTCAATTTCATACCCGCTCATTCCAGTTCAGGGTAGCGGCAAGTCAACCTTACCCTATTTGTTGAGGGTTTTGTAGCTATTTTATCCTGATTCTGCCAAGTGTCAACTGGTTGACAGGAAAAGTTCCTAGTGCCTATACCAAACATCACATTCATAATTCTTGACATTTTTTTTTCAAGTGCAGAAATACAGTACTGTGCAAATATCTTACCCCACCTTTTAACTTGTTGTTTTATCAGTGGCATACTGACCATATGTAATATATTGTCGATTACCGGATCAAAACATTGTGAACTTTGATTAATCACTCCATTTAACTATTTTCTGCTGATCTTAACTCCAATATTTTTTAGTTTTAACATATCTTAGTATTTCCCTGTTGACCTTCTGAAATAGTGCTTTCTTGGGTGCTGCCCTTCCAAAAAGACCATTCCTGATCAAGCTCCTTCTAATCCAGATGTTGCTATTGCACACGCATAAGGAGATGTTACACTAAATACTTACCACTGTAGACTTTAGAAGTGTGTTTTTATGTTGTATTTATTAAAACAAACAGTACTGTATGTCATATCTTTGCGGGCATTAGGTAAAACATTTATTATTATTATTATCATTATTATTATTATTATTATTATTATTATTATTGTTGTTGTTGTTGTTGTTGTTGCTGCTATTATTATTATTATTACTACTATTAACTGTATCAACATTATTTTTATTATGATGATTACCAGGAAATATACAGTGGACTAT
>JAUZST010031593.1:0-29046 GCA_034779995.1 Parotocinclus haroldoi | reverse complement strand
ATTCCATATTTTTTTCCCTGTGCTTGGTCAATAAAAGTAACATTCACTGACTTCCACAATGTTTTCTCTTCATTTCTGAGTGTTCCTGAAAGCCAACAAGTTGCACTTTGGAATGACCTTATTATTGTATCATGTTTTTAATCTGAGTCTGTTCTACAGAATGAAATGTCTGAATGATGCTTATCCAAGACTGGTGATTCCATACTTTCCGCCAGGGGTTGTATGAGGAGATGAGGAATGAATAAGAAAAACCAGTAAAGTGAAAAATGGTTGGACCAGATGACATACAAGTGGAGGAGTGCAGAAGTTTAGGGCTTATAGCACTGGAGCTCTTAATCAGATCATTTAACAAAATCTATGTTTACAAAAAAGTCTAAGGACATTTGAAGTGCAATGATACCGATTTTTCTGAAATAAGGGCGATGTGCTGAGCTTCAGTAACTACAGAGGCATAAAATTGATCAGCCACAGTGTGAAGTTATGGGAAAGAAACGTGGAAGTTAGAGTACGAGTTAATGATCTGTGAGCAGCAATATGGTTTCATGGCAGGATAGAGTACTGCAAATGTGATATTTGATTTTTGAGAGAGTTTGTATTTATAAGGCTAGAAGGAGTTGCAGTGCATGCTCGTGGACCTTTCGGGGGTGCTGATAAAGAAGCTAAGGAATTATATTGGGAAATTGTAAATGGCAGGGAAGTATGTGAGGGTGGTGCATGAGGACAGTGTGACATCAGACAGTTGTGTAGTAGGTAAACAGTTAATCATACATTAGATTCCATTATACGGCAGCATGGTGGCTTAGTGGATAGCATTTACATTTACAGCATTTAGCAGACGCCCTTATCCAGAGCGACCTACAACTCCTACAGTCTTACAATTCAAGCAATTGTGAGTTAAGTGTCTTGCTCAGGGACCCAACTGTGGCAGCCTGGCAGAGGTGGGATTTGAACCCAGGACCATCAGGTCCAGAGTCCAGTACCTTAACCACTAGGCCACCACAGTCCTGCACCGCTGCTTCACAGCAAGAAGGTCCCGGGTTCAATCCCAGGACAACGCGGCCTGGGTCCTTTCTGTATGGAGTCTGCATGTCCTCTCCGTGTCTGTGTGAGTTTACATCGGATACTTAAGTTTCCTCCCACAGTCCAAAGACATGTGTGTTGGGTTAACTGATGTCTCTAAAAGCCCTTAGTACGTGACTGTGTGTGTGTGCTCTGTCTATGGTTGTTCCTGCCCTTGCGCCCAGAGTTGCCAGGTGGGCACCGGCTGGCCCGTGACCCCGTGTGGATTAAGCGGAATATAATGGATGGACAAATTACATAATATTCAATTATTATAACTTAAATTATGGATATGTCAGAACATATTCCTATCATATATCAAGGATCACTTGTACATAACTCCCTTAATGCACAGAATCCCTTATACTCTGGCTGGGGGTCTGGCATGGATCCATTTAATTTATATTTAAAAAAAAAATAGCTTGGCAATGCAATACTGAATATTGTCTAATTATGAAGACTTTTATTTAAAAAATCCAAGCACTAGCATTTTTGTAAATTTGTTTTTAGCTGTGCTTTACTAAATAAGATTTTAATGATTTTTGCAGATAATTTGTGCAGTCATAATATAAATCCTTATGTACCCTCAGTGTAACGAATATGAATCCTTTGCCCTCAATAAATCCATTCTCTTTCAAAAATGAGCTTGAGAATTTAATAACTAAAGGTTTTTCTTCAAAAAGTACCTCTGGTAGAATGTACTTTTACACATCTACTTGGATAAAATACATAAGCTATAATTCTACTCTTACTTACTATTTTGTAAAGTCAAATAAATAGTATTTCAATAAAGAACTCCTGTACTTCTGCCACCTGTGATGAGAACATATGCATATATAGTAACGTTGAAAATGTAATTAATCACACAATGACACTGAGTACTGACCTTAAAACTCCAATAGTTTGGCTGTTGCTGTGAAAAGAAACAGAGAGAGAGAAAAACTGTCAGCCATTTCAAACATTCCTTATAGCATTACTGTAACTGTAAAACACTCTCCACATGTTCATAGCTCCACCAGGCAGCCTGCAGTGTAAAAGAATATCAAAGAAACTGAAACGGACATCATTTGGAATAAATGACAAGCTACTTTTGCTACCTGCACACATCCCAGAACAGTATGTGTTTAATATTCTACTGATACTTCCAGGCATATAATGAAGGCACTTCACTGCGACCCCTCAGAGGAGCAATTTAACACAACTTGGATGTTTCACACAGCTTTTAATCAAACATATGTAAGTTAGTACTATTAGCCTTTTCCTTCCGTCTCTTTGATTACTTGGAGCTCTTATGGTAAGTAATGTTTTCGGAGGAGACTCTAACATGTCTTAGATGCATGAGGTACAGCTAGCCTCCAGAGATGTGCTATTTTGGAAGCATTCTCTATTGAAACAGCTTATGCATGTAGTTCCAAATGTCACCAGGTGGTAAACTGACAGTTTGGGACTAACTGGCACAGAGGGCCACCTTTACGGTGACTGACAAGCACATACCATCTTAACAATTGCATAACCGTAGAAAATACGATTTTCACAGTAATCCAATTAAACCAGTTTGAATGCACTTTGGTAATCAGATGGTGGGAAACAACCATGTTTACATGTACAAGTAGATTTCCATTTTACGAGGACCCAATAATCTCACAGAAGAATGTCATTTAAACCTTAAACTTTATTAAATAAATAATGTGATTCTTAATGTGCTCAAGCATATTTCAGGGTCTCCTCAAAATAGTTTGGTAGCAATTTCACTGCATTCAATTGTCTCCTGAATTGAAATTCTGGGGTTGCCAGATCCTGTAAGAATCTATTTTGGGTGCCGGGTTGTGCTTGCTGCATGAGCAGACTGAGAAAAACGTGGGATACGCGCACTGAGAGAACTGATTACTAAGAAAAATCCAAAGTTTTTTTTTTATCAGATTTTATACTAAAGTCTCCAGACCTTAATCTAATCTAGGAAAGTGGAATATGCTGATCATTTGAATACTCAGATAATTGTAGAACTACAGATAATTAATATATGGACTCAATAATGGCCAAACTACAGATAATTAATATATGGACTCAATGATGGGCAAAGAGGTGATGTCATCTTTATTAGGACACAGAAGGAAGGCACAATTCCTTCACTGGGCACAGAGGCGCCATTTTCTGGAACTAAAAGTCATAGATGACATTTCTCCTTTGTTTGGACTGCCAGACACAGAAACCACACATTTCCTGGAATTGATGAGCACAGCAGCTTCTGCTCCTTCAGTGGGACTGCTTGGTATGCCTTGAAAACTGAGACTGGCAAGAACAAAGCTGAAAATTTTACTTGAAGGTCTTTAACATTCAGACTTTGTGTTCTTCACTGTAACTCTGAAGTGACTCCTTTTCTAGAACTAATGGACATACAGATCATGCCTTCTTCTCTGGAACTAACAGGCCACGTGTCCTTCAGTAGATGTGACAAGCACTGAGGCATGACCTACACTGGAACTGTACAACAGTGAAGCCACAGATCCTTTAGAGGAACTGTCAGATGAAGAGGTCATGTCAACTTTACAGGGACTGACAGAAAAAATGGCCATTGCTTAATTGGAAAGAATGGGTACAGAAGCCTTGACTCCCGAGTGGGACTGATGGAAATATAACCAAGCATCTTTGACTAGGACCTAAACACATGAGACCACACCACATGACAGATAATACCAGAGATCATGCCTCCTTCACAAATATACATAAATATATATATATATATTTGTTAGGTTAGGTGTAGTGAAGGTTTAGAATTAATTCTAAAAATATTATATTAGAAACAAACAAATACAAATGTGCACACGCACACACACATACACACATACACATACACACAAACTAACACAAATGGTGTAGTCGGCTTAGCGTTTTATCCCAGCATAATCTAAATGGGATGAAGCAGGTGCCACAGACATAACACAATACACAAACATATGTTAGCACACACAAATGGTGAAGTCAATTCAACATAGTAAACTGACAATATCTAAATAGGATGAGACAGGTGCCAAGGACATTATAGACATAATAATACACACACACTCACACACAGTGCAATCATTTCAACATAGTATACTGACAATGTCTAAATGGGAGGAGGCATGTGCCACAGATATTACAGATACAAATACACAAACAAACACATGAGCACGCGCGCGCACACACACACACGTACGCGCGCACACACTCACACACACAGAATCCATCATTCACAACAGCTTTAGTATTAACGAAGTAGGAAAAGGAAGATGCCACAGACTTTAAAGATCTCTGGAGCTGTGACATAATATTACTGTTTATTACTGTAATAATTCATTCTACGCCTTCAGCGAACCATAACCTTAACTCCAGTAATGCAAACATTAACCCTAATTCTAAAGCTAACCCTACACATCAATCTAACAGTAAAATTAACATCAATATACAACGTATACAATTTACAAAAATACAACTGCAGCTTTTGCAAAGTAAGTCGTTTTACTGCTGGGTATCAGCATAGTGTCCCTAGAATGTATCAAAAATATCAGATCTTTCTCCATATGAGAGTATGTGGTCCTCACTATGATATATAAACTTGCTACAACTTCCCTGCCCGCCACACACAAATACACACACGCACGCACCTCCCCTCCCCACCACACACATAATTATTATATACATACTATACATAGTTATTATAAAATGTTTTTACTGTTCATAAACATCTTTTATCCGGTGTATACTAGTAAAAGGCCAGCACTGACCACAACAACAGGGCCAGACAACAACCCAAGCCAACTCACACTTACTGGGTAATAACTGTTACAGTATAACTTACAAACAGTTAAAGTATGCATTTCATTTTATAATTCAGGAAAAGCCACGATGCTAAAAATACATTTTTCAGTATTCTCATTTTTAGTACAAAACGTCTCCTTTGTAACTGCGAGCTAAAGTCGTGTGGGCTGCATCTCAGTGCAGGGTGAAACAAATATTCTGCATTCTAATGAAATGACAAGGTTCATGCAAAAGTTTGTAATAAAGCGAATGCTGCCAAAGTGTGAATGCTAGAAGACAAAGTGTTGATAGCTTACTTACTGTGCTAATAATAATAATATAATAATATATCTCTAAATCACGATCCAAACAACCTGCAAAACAGCCTATGATTGTGATAAACAAGCCTTTTCAGAAGCATCTAAAGCTCTTTCCTGAGAGAGTTTCAAGCAATACCCATCCTTTCAATGAATAGGAGTTTCCATAAATGTGCAGCTCGAGGTCAGATGTAATTCAATCTTCCACTCACAGTTGAATTGTGTTGTGCTCCTCTTCCACTTTGCTGTACTGAAGTCCTATCAGATAACACAGCATATGGAGACTTAGAGCAGTATGTTCTGTCTAGCCTCTTTTAATAGCTCTTGCTTCATGAGTGGCTTAATACACACAATTGCTATATGTCTGAGGTTCAGCAGTTGGAGACAAAGCATATTTTACATCCCAGAAGTTTGGCAACATTATTGGCAAGTGGAGCGCAGCCAGGCCCTTCTAACCCTTTAGATAAAGGGTAACAAACGTGTAACAAATTATATAAATATTTACTTCATGAATCCCCTTGATCACCTTGACTGATCAGTCTGTCAGACGCCCTGTAGATGTCGCTGGTCACACCATACCATTTATTCACACCACCCTGCTGGCTAGGTGGGCAGGCCATTACACCCTCGAATCAATAGCAATTTAGAGTGACCGAACGCACATGTATTTGGACTGTTGGAGGAAACTGGAGTATCCGGAGTAAACCCACACAGAAACAGGGAGAACATGCAGACACCACACAGAAAGGACTCAGAACGCTCCCTCTTGGGATTAAACCCGGGACCTTCTTGCTGTGAGGCAGCGATGCTACCCACCGAGCCACTGTGCTGGCTACTTCTTGCATTAAGTAGAATGCAAAACATGAACGATTTCAAAATGCTTCTCTTGTGTTTTCTTGATTGCTAGAAGGAACAAGTCTTACTGAGAGTGGTACTAACCACTCAAAACAATATGGCCCATTAGAATGGTTCCCGTCTACTTGTCTGGTTGCCCTTTCTAATGATATCTGCAGGGTTTGCTAATGTGTGTCTACTAACAAGCAGAAATCAAGATCAGACCGATCAGACTTATGATTTTCAAAATGGTGGCTAGGCCATAGCGGACTAAGACCGTCTCAGCATATTGAAGAATGTGCTACGCGATTGTCATTCGTAAATAAACGACTGTCAGACAAGGAACCTTGAAATAATTCGACAAGGTCAGTCAAGTCTTCCTACAAAGTAAATAACTATCTGAAAACGGAGCCGAGTATAGAATAACAGAGTTTGGTTTTGACTGTTTTGGCTGCACTGATATAAGTGAAATGATTGATCCTACTTTGCTGTATGGTTGTATTCGTAGGATTTGTAGAATATTTTCAAAACGTGTTGCACAAGCCATGAAAAAGGCAGGCCTGGTCCACTCTGGACAGCAATGTCTATGTCACTGTGATGTCCATGGAATGTTTACAAATACACTGTGAAAACACCTACATTAGACCATGTGTGTCATGGAGGTTTGTTTTGGTGATTGTCAACTGATACCCTACATTAAAAAATATTATATAATATGATAATAAATAATAAAGATAACAGTGTTTTAAAAAGTTGGCATTTCATGTAATGCACTGCTATTTGTACTGCACTGCATATAAATCTCTAACCCTGAGAAATTCATAATCTCATGATTACAGAGTCCAGATATCAACTTCCAGACTGTCCATAATGGACAGAACTGTTTTGCCAAAAAAGGCCTTATGACCAGAAAATAGGACATAACAAGACATAACAAATGCCGTCACCAACTGGATCGCAATATACATGGTCCCGATTCAGGCAGTTGAGAGAAATGTGTTCAAACTACTTTTGTATACTTTTGTACCAAATGCACTTCCAAATTATCATCTAAGTATCATTGTTGACAAAATGTCAGAAAATAGAGATATCACTTTTTTTGGTAACATCCCATACCCCTATCCCACATGCACCATTGTTACCCTTGAGCAAGCACCAGATTCTGTCCATAAAGATTCATGTCCCTTTTTATCTTTTTGAACTCCCTGGAGCCAATGTTAGGTTTCTGGATAATTCTTTCTCCAGTTCAAAGGCAAAGCACCAGGCAAACCCAACTGTGTAGAAAATCCCCTCATCAGTGTGCAGCAATGCGGCTGTAATCTGTAGCTGCACACTTTCTTTAAAGAGCTCCACCTAGTCTGAAGTGAGTTCACATGGCAGCTTGATGAGAACATTCATTAACACCTTCGACAGCAGTGTTACAACCCAATCAATAGGCATAACTGTACGTGAAATTTCGTAGCTGTATAGATATTGTGACACAGTACTGTGTGAAAGTCTTACTAGTCTTACTAGTGAAAGGTCACTATTTTCCACTACTCTTTATTCCAGTCTTCAGGAGCTTTAGCATATCACCATGTTAAGTTTCAGAGTTGCTAATTAAAACTGCATTGGGCAGACAAACTGTATCTCTAGGTCATCATTTCAGCAATTTAACAATTCAATATTTAATATTCAATATAATATTTGTTCTGTGATTGTTCAGTGTACATTAAGACCAGGTGCAAAACCCAGGGAGAAACAGTGAGAGGTGCAATGATTATCTGACTATGACATTAGACCAGCAACAGATATTTAGTGACTAATGATGATATTTTATGATATATTTTATTACTTCAATTATATATTGTGTGCCATTTACAGGAAGCCTTTCCTCAATAAAAAAAATATGAAAGCCAGCTCTAGAAATAATCCTGGTTGTTTTAAACCTATTCCATTTAGGAAACATGGAGGCCACTTTGTTCTTTGGAACTCTCAGTGCAGCAGAATTTTGTTTTGTAACCTTCTCCAGTTCGGTGCCTCCACCTGTCTCTGAGCTCTAAAGGCAGTTTTTCCTACTTATAGCTTGGTTTTTGCTCTTATATTCATTATTAGCCTTATATAAACAGATGTATGACTTTCCAAATAATGTCCAACCAACTGAATTTACCATAGATAGATCCAATAAAGGTGTAGAAACATCCAAAATATGATCAAGAGAAATGGGAGACACCACTGTGTCAATCTGTCCAGAATTGTCTTGACAGATTGCCACAATCAGATTTGGTTCAAAAGTTATAAACACAGAAAGTTAAAAACTTTCTTTATCTTTTGTCACAGGTAACTGAAGATGGAATTGACTATTCTGATGAACGCAGCTGCCGTATCATACCCAAAGGCTTGAACATATTTTTCCTTCAGTCACTGTTCGCAATCTTGGGGTATTATTTGACCCTCTATTGTTACATCTGGACTACTGTAATTCTCTCCTCAATGGGCTGCCCCCTTCAAATTGTGCCGCACGAATCCTAACTAACACAAAAAGTCAGAGCACGTCACCCCAGTTATGGAGAGGCTTCATTGGCTGCCTATCAACATGCACATAGAGTATAAAATTCTCCTACTTACTTTTAAGGCACTTCATGGTCTAGTACCTGGCTATTTAGCAGACCTACTAAGATTCTATAGACTGGCCCTTAGCTTGAGATCATCTGATGTCAGACTTCTAATGGTTCCCTCTTCGCTCTACTAATTCTCTCCTCAAATTTAAGTCTTTACCAAAAATTCATCTTTACATGCGTTATTTCTCGTCTTCTGTTCCTTCTGGTTGTGGGTAAATATTACCCATGTTATGTTAATAAAGTTCTGTAAAGCGACCTTGGGTTCTGTGAATGGCGATACAGAAGTGTAACCTATTATTATTATTATTAGTATAACCGAAAACCACCAATTTCAGTCACCTTTTTGTCGCAAAGAGAGATCCTTTAGATGTATTCTAGTAAAGATGGTCTTTAATATCAATTTGTCCCTATTTACCATTCTCCAAAAAGTTGACATATAAACCCCCCAAAACTATGAGATTTATGCTTAATTGTGCTGATCATAATCTGTGTAATTTAATAATTACGCATGATTCAAATAAACGACATTGAGAGATGAGTTGTGCCAGATGTTGTGTGCGTTTGTGCAGGATTCAGTTTGCTTGATGTCATTCCCAGTCAACAAGAAGCGTCGCCTGTTGCCTAGCAACGCTGGAGAACCTCGTTGGGGAAAATTGGTCACTTGAACTGCAGCGAGACTCACCGAAGCTGTGAGAATTGGCATGTTCCTGCACTGTAGCAAGGCATTTATCCACACACGCACACACAGCATGGTAGGTGCAGCGTCTCTGGGTTAATCACCTGGTCCAGTTGTCAGTATTAACGCCCAGCTGAGTAACATGTGTTAGCTCGGTGAGGGAATCTCACTCTCACGCTCTCTCACACGCACGCGGACCGATTGCAAGGATGCGAACAGAAGGACAGATCAAGCACGTCACCTGACCCGCATGCAAAGCAGTCTCCCACACACACACACACACACACACACACACAAATGCACCTGCACCTAGTCACCAGGACAACCAGTCTATTAATAAACAAAAAACAAACCAGCAAACACATCTTACCTGCACCTGCAAGCATGTGTATACACACCTATGTGAATAGATGCCTTCAGTCAGTCTCTCCTGTTCCCAAATCATTCAGCCTTTTCCCTGCCTTACCTTCTCTCTCCTTCTCCCTCTCACACTCTCTTTCTCTCTCTTTCTCTCTCTCTCTCTCTCTCTCACTCTCTCTATCTCTCTCTCTCTCTCTCTCTCTCTCTCCAGTGGCGGGCTTTTATTTAATTCATTACCACATCGGCAGGCTGCTGCTGCTCGGATGGCTGCTGTAACTCTTCAGCGCTAGAGTCTCAGGGTGGTGGTGGGAAAGAGGGGTGACGTACTGGTAATTAACTCTCTTCTTCCTCGTTTACACATTGCTGCGCTTATCCCGTCTTTCTCTCACTCTCCTCCTCCTCCTCGTCTTCTCCTCCTATCCATTTGCTCGCGTTGCATAGTCCTGCTCCTCTCACCCGTTTCTTGCGATGACGCTATCCGAGTAACTGGCCTTTCTTCCCGGCTGTGCCTTCTCACTCTCCGTCTTTCACGTTTCCCTTTCCCTTTTCCCCTCTCTCCCTCTTTTCAAGCTGACCTTTGCAATATGATATCAACAGCTTCCATATATGGGCAACGTTACCACAGCAACCTCGGACTCCACCTGTCTCTCACTCACCCCTACTACATGTCACTTCCTCACACACACACGCGCGCACACACACACACACAAAACTCCCATTCGCCCTGTGATTACACGGCATACAGGTAAAGCTCACAGGTAAAGCTCACTGGAAATGAGGAGTAAGGCAAAGGTGAAGAACTGATGCAGGGGCAAAAGATACAGAGAGATGACAGAAGAACAGAAATGACAAGCTTAAAATTGAGAGATCCAGATGGGAGGCTTACCTATACTCCAGTGATCAAATGCAAATTCACCTTATTGCTGCATATTGTAGGTGTATATTTGCTAGCTCAAGCCCATCTGTTGCTTCCACATCCATCAACGTAAAGGTACCACCTCGTTGGAAGATCCAGAACAACAGTGACATTGATTTGATAGCTGCATCATCTCAATTCCACTGCTTTGAGAATTCAGCAAAAAAATACAGCTAAAAACTCTTTGTTTCTATACCAATAAAGAACAAGACAAAAAAACTAAAGGAAGGCCAAGATCCGAAATCCAGACAAAACAGGATCAAGACAAGAAAAAATACTCCACACCAAACAAGATCAATGCCTTCCAGTGGTGAATCAACCAAGACAAAGGTATTAATATGGAAACCTGATTCATTCCAAGAAAACAAAGATTCAGACTTATTATAGGTCAACACCAACAAAACAACAAGAGCCACATACAAGCAAGATCAATAGTTTTAATGTTTAACTTTTGGTTTTAAATTTGGTTTAAATTCATCACATCAGCATTAATGAATAACAGACACAGGGCTATATCAATATCCTAGTCATGGGCTATAAAGAAAGTACTAATGGAGTAAACCCACACTGACAGGGGGAGATATGCAACCTCCTCGCTTGCAGAATCAAACCAGGGATCTGGGTGCTGTGAAATGACTGCTCTTACCACGTCAGTGATTATGAGAAAAATCGAGATCTAACCAAGATCGTTATTACGTGTGTCAGTCACAAACAATTTAAAACAATTCAAAACAATTTAATATTTTGTATTAGAAAGGGGTTGTGGCACAGGGGTGCAGTGGTTAGCGCTGTCACCTCACAGAACAGAGACTCCGACCCCAGACTCTGCCAGTGTAAAGTTTCCCTGTCCTCCCTGCATCCATGTTCCAAAGACGTGCTTGTTGTCCCTACAATGGATTGCCCCTTTCTAAGGTTGATCTTACCTTGTACCCTGTACCACCGGTTGGCATTGGCACTTGCATTCCGCCAACACTTACTAGGATCAAGAAGTATGAAAAAGAATGAATGAACTGGAACTATTTACAAAGTAATGAGAGTTTATGTCAAATTTGGACAATGATGAAGGGAAGCAACTTTTACGACCTTCCCATAAACAGATTTAGGCATCATTAAACATTTATGGAAAGCACAGACTGGGACGCAGAGTTCCGTCTCCTTCATCCTTTAATAAACGGAAGATGTTCTACTTGAAAAATGTTCCAGCGTCACACTACAAGCCATTTGGGATCGTCAAAGAAGCACTCCAATAAGGATTAGAGCAGTTCTGGAATAAAATGGTGGCTCTACTCTTTATTAGCTACTTCATATTAATATATTTATGAGTTTCCGTTATGATTTTCACACTCTGTAAATATTTATTCAGCGCTTGTTTGTTTAGAGGTTGCCCTGTTTATCCTCCATCGACTCTTCATTGGTTCCAGCGTGGTGAGTCACATGGTCACTGAATCAAATAGTGTTCCTAAGACATAAGAACTGAAGGCTCACAAGGTCATGGCAGCTACTGAAATTAATAATGCTTAATTCCTCCCAAATTCTAGCCTAATACTATATTTGTTGGCGAATGCATGTACCATATATATGTGTTTTTCCTCAAACTACAGTATGTTACCCCATAAAAGGTGTTTCATTTTAAGTTCAGATCTGCCCCCCTTTTTACATCCTTTTTAGACAGATCGTGAGTTGAATCTGCTCTCCAACCACAACATATTCCCGAAAAGACCCTCTCATGCACTCATTTCTCATATATTTATTCATATACTTTCAACACTCAATTCTCTTTCTTAACTTCACTGCTCTATATCATCCCTAGTGGTCGAAACGGTCTTAAACATTGCTGCAGTTGTTCTGCTGAGTCTCTCATGTTATGTGTATATACAAAGAGGGACAGCTGTTTTTGTGTACCTGTTCACGTGCACTCCTCTCTGAGCTCCCCCTCATGCTGCCATGGGAAGGAGATGGTGACGGAGGAAGTGAGTGTTGAGGTGGGTACTTGTTCTTTAAATGATCCATGAAGGCATCGCGCTTGCGCTCCAGTTCAACTTTGTGAAGGTTGCTCAGGGCCTCCAGACTCTGGGCTGCCATCACCGTGTGTCGATGTTCGGACGTGTGCACAAGGCCCACGTTGGAGAAACGACGTGCGCCATTGCCCAGGCTCCGGTACTCACGAGGATACTCCAGGTCATCTGTGGAGATCATGTGACTGCCACCACGCTCCGGATCTAAATCAGATCAGAAGTGGATGAGGAGATAGAACGGGTGAAGGGTGAGAGGCGGGTCCACACGTGGAATTATGCAGTTACACAGGTGGTAACACACAAACCCACACAGATGAAAAACATGACAGAGGGTGAAGAGAGACAGAAAAAGGGAAGACACGGATATAAGATGAGCAGACAGATACTGATAGCAGGTTTAAGTTTGAGAAAAAAGAAAAGAAACTACACACAATACTAAGAAGGTATTTAAGAAGTTGTACATTGGTATATATATATATTTTTTTTTCTTCTTCTTTGCTATACTTTTTTAAAACATTTTAGGTTTTTCTTTAATACTTCTTTCTTCATCTCAGTTTGTTTTTTTTCTTTTGATTCTGTACTTTCTGTTTTTCTCTCGGTTTCCTTAGCTCGGCTTATTTATTTTTTCTTCATATTGTCTTGTATTGCCTACATAGTGCCTATTCTTTATGTATGAAATCTATCATTATTATCAGATTGTCCAGCAGTTCTTGTAGGATCCTCTTCATATTCCTTTCGAGATATCCCCTAATTTTGTGTGCAGTGTATTTTATTTCTTGTGCTCCTTTCTTTTTTTTTAATTAGCTTAGTATTTTCTTTCTTCTTTTTGTATTTTGTGCTATTTGCTACATAGCAATTCTGTTTTCTTTTCTCTGTTGTCTTTCATTTTACATATCCCACTTTCTTCTTAATTGCTACATTTCTTTCTTTTTTCAGCTCCATTTACATTTTAATTGTTTAAATGTTTATTTCTTGCTTGCTCCCTGTTTCTTGGCTTGTTCTTAGTTGCTTGCTTGCTTTACTTTCTTCTGTTATTTCTATATTGCCTTATTTTACATTCATTCCTTCATTTATTTATTTCCTTTATTATAACATTTCATTTCTTTACTTTCTTTATGCTAGTTGTTTTTCTTTGTTGCTTGCTTTCATGTGTGCTACATTTCTTTGTTTATTCTCACTTCTATCTTCGTATGTACACATACATAGTTTGTCATTAAGAAAATAAGAAACTCTTAAAGGCAAACAAGGGCGTCATTAGAATAAATCAAATGATTACTGGAACTGCACAAAGTACTATAGAATAGATCAATCAAGCTAACACCAGCCATGACAAGACAGAGCAGCAGCAAGAATCAAATAATAATAAATAATCAAGTTATAATACACTGACTGGCAGTGTGAACAGAACTAACGATATGCTAATATTTAAATATCTCTGACAGCTAATACATGTATATAACCAAAGCATAGCAAAATGCTATTAATAATGCTTAACAGAATATGGAATTAAGTAATGTTCTATAGTGAAGGTTCATGCTTTTCATCCTCATTCCTTTCATCCATCTCACAGTTCCTTCCACCATCTGTCTCTGCCCATCCCTCCTCCCCAGCCAGACCAGTAATTCATGACACAGTGCTGCTGCTGCTACAAAGCGTGTCAGACTGGCAGCACTGAAAGCTCCTTAATCACCCTGCTTACCCAGCAAGACTCTCTCAAACAAACACATACATAACACACAGAGCGTTACGCAGAAACGAGACTCCTCCACACAAGTAAAGATCAATGAAATGCCAGCCATAGGAAAACAGACTGGTCACGGACAGGACAAAAGATTGTGACTGACCAGGTGCAGTTACCTTGCTTGGGATAGCAGACCCCAGCGTTAGCTGAAAGAGAAACACTACAGTTAATCCAGATCACATTCGTATTAATACTCTTTAATACAGCTGCCTGAACATGATATTTCAGATTACCTCTTCATATATTATACAGCATTGAATGAAGTCACTCGTTTAGTCAAATGTGCTCAGGAACGGTACAGATTTCCTAGTGTTATTACACTCAAGACACGGCCAATCGTGTTGCTCGCTTGAGAAGCCTGGTCTGGCACCATTTGGACTTCCACTCTGGGTTCGAACCGAAGGCCTTCTTGCCATGAGGCAATGGTGCGATAAACTGAGCAACCATGCCACCTGAAGTGGTTTTGATTGGGAGAGAAATCTTAAAATAGTCTATATGCTTAACACATGGTATCAGAGCAGTTTAAGATTAAGATTTTAATTTTAACTTAAGATTTTAAATTTTAAATTAAGATTTAAGTTTAAGATAAGGCCACCATGGCATTGTCCCAGGTTTGAGCATTATCACCTGGAGTTCCAACCATGGCCACTACTCAAAGCTGACTTATGTCCTGTCCATGAATAAGTGTGGCTAAAACAAGGGAAAAAAATTAGCCCACAATCATGATGACCTGGGTGGAGCGTTCGGGAGGGTGTATGGTCACCCGAACCTGTTAAAACACACTGACAGTGATGGGGCATGGACAGCATCAGATTGTCCAGCAGTTCTAGGTGAGTTAGCCTAAAATTACTTAGCGATATGATATAGAGTAATGTGCCAAAAACCATAGGCCACCCTTAGATTAGACATTTTTTATCAATGATATATAATTTCTATATACAATTATTTCCCTGTCTCTTTATTACAATATAACCAGAAAGCACAGGAAACATGCAGTATTAAAAGCGGAAAACAATTAGAACAAACATCTTCTATTGGCTACTGCGACATTGTTAGAGTGACCTCCTCTCACAGCATCTGACAATTACATCAGGAAGCCAAGTTGACTCTTCTACAATCTGAAGAAGCTTGATCTGGAATTATCTTGCTGAAAGGGTAGCAGGGTGAAAAGGCTAAGATATGCTAAGGTCCACAAAGATAAAGATGAGTTGAGCAAATAACCAATCGAAATTTGAAAGAAGTCCCCATGTTCGGGTCGTAGCTGGTTAAATGAAACCTGAGAACTGGAGTAAAGCTCCACTCTCAGGGCCTGAGGCGGTTAGAGAAACACGTGAAGAATAGGCACAGTGCTTAAACTTGCTCCATACTGCTCACACAGGTTTATAAAGACCTGATTGAGATCACACCTTCATGCTTCCTTTGCTTCCAACTTCAGGTTTTATTGCAGGTATTATTCACTTTCTGATAAGATGATCATGTGGGGATCTGTTGCATAAACAGTGTCAGTTGCATAAAGAGCTCTGAGAAACAAAAGCCAAGTTAAACACAGCCAGTGGTCGGGAGGTATGTCTTACAAGTCAATTAACTACTAATCACATAAAGCATTGCAAGTCATTCCATCAATTCCCTTGTACTACAAAACCAACCAAAATCTAAGGTTGCAAGCGTTTTAGCTAGCTATCTAACAAACTGTGCATTCATTCATTATTCATGCCAATGTTTCTTCCAAAAATCAGCTGTTCACACTTCATCCAACCAGTCCAGCATAAGTACGATATCTTGTACAATTAAACTGCTCCATATTTAATCTAATAACTCCATACATTGTTTCATGCCGTACAGTAATTTTTAGATCACATTTACTTATGTGACAAAATTATAATTATTCAGTCTTAAGTCTTAAATAGAAATAAATAGTTGAATGTAAAGTTCATAGAGATAACAGAAACAAGCATATTTACTTTCCAGGTCTTCAGAAGTGGCTAATTCTGTAATCAAAGTGAACAAAAAGAATGACATTATGAAAATACATGATTTATTAGTATAAACAGCCGCACACTGGAAATATTTATAGAGTTAATGGGTATCTGGTTCTTCTTTTAGTTCATAGTTAGTTGGTGATGGAAGGTGTATATGTTACATCATTAATAATCACGTAATCTGCTATAGCATGCTTGAATGAACCTTGTTGTTCAGCTCTGCATGACATTCTGCTTTGCTCTTTAATCCTGGTCTGGCTTGCCTTCGCACACCATGCATTGCTCACAATACTCAAAATTATTTTTGTTACATCTCGTTAGTCTGTGTATATTGACATATTTGTGTGTGGCGTTTCCTGGTAATGCATTGCAAGCGTAAACCCGTAATACTGCCTTATATGTTGATCCTGCCTCATTTTCCCCAACGCTGCAGTTAGAACGCATATACGCCCTAGCATGTCACAGGCTAAAACACAGCCATGGAGAATAGCTTCAAACTGATGACTACAGGACTATGATGGGCCACTGAATAATATCTTGTATTATTTTGACAATAAAGTCATAGGATTTTGGGCGAAATATGCTGAAACACCGACAGCTAAGTATTAAAATAAGGATCATAAAAGATATCATAAACTTATGCTTTCACATATGTTTTAAGAACACAAATACCAAATGTCCTGGCACTCCAGAATCAGATTGTTATCAATATAAGAATGTTGAACCGCTTGTGCAATAGTGCAGCGTTTATTCAGAAGAAGGAATTACATTTGGATGCCTTTGTCTTTTTTTGTGGAAGGTGAAATCACAGACAGTGGTCATCTACAAAGCTGAATCATCATTAAAATTTGTTACATCATCGTGCCATTAAAAGAGAGCACGGAGTTTCACATGAGACAATGAGGATGATACCAAAAATGATCCCACCTGGCATCTTCAACTGTGTTAGATTAGTAGAAGTACTAATACACCTCAATGTAATTTGGCATAGAATATGGTTCATGTGATCATTTAAGATGTATAGCATTACAATGTGGTAGCACTGATGAGTTTAACCATCATGTTTGGAATGGAAGCATATAATACATATACCAACCCAAAGTTTTAACATTGATTTTATTCTTTCAAATGCAAGCTTATTCTCAAAATAAAACAAAAAATATTCAATGACCCAAAGGTGTCTTTGTTAAAGTACCTATTCAAATTTCCACTGTACATTTGTACAAATGTACTGACTATTGACATTTAAGGGGCAATGGTAGTGCAGTTCTTAAGGTACTGGATTATGGACAGGAAAATCCATGGTTCAAGTCACGGTTGTGTAATTGAACAACGACCCTAAACCTCCAATGGATTCTATGATTATTCTATGATTGCATTACAGCTGCATGTGGATCTGCACAAAAGTGTCTGTTATATGACGAACTACACATGTATAGTCAAATCAAGACAGGTCATAATTATTTATATAGCACGTTTTACAATGGTACATTGCAAACTCCCTTAAAGTTGTAAGGAAGAATCCATGGGAGGATCCTTCCTTCTTGGGTGGCCTTGATGTTAACTGAAAAAGTTACTTTTGTATTAAGAGTAGAATTAGGTAAATAATAACAGTTAAAATAATGTAAAAGATATTTCATGCAATACACAGATTCGCTCCAGAATGTCTAGTCCTTAGCGGGAAGTCCTTTGGAGGGCCACATTTTGTTAGTAAAGGGTTTTTTGTTTGTAAAGGCATTTTTTTGTGAGTCCCACAGACTCAAACTACAAATAAAATACCCTTATAAAATCCAATGGGTGGGCCGACATTATATTGAACCCTATGGATTAAGAAAGGAATGTCATTCAAGATTAGATGCGTGTAAAGGCAGATAAGCAAATACATTTAGCATTAGAGTCTACACTATGTCTTTCATCTCTGTAATTGTGTTTTTGTAACCATCAACACATATATTCACCTTAATCTGGCTTTTTAACATACATCTAAACAGCCCCCCTTTTATTATTCCATAATCACTCCTCGTGTCCTACTGTAAGCTCTGCCTTCTTAAAGCACTTATATGGTATAGCTTTAGTTTGTGGACACCGAAACCTTTATCTAAACACATGGATGTTTGCCCAGCAGTCTTTGCTATAATGAAAGGGTATTCCACTAGATTTTGGAATATGACTGACTTTGAATAATGATACTGACAATAATATTTAACACACAGTTAGCATTTCATTTTATCTCAAAGGTCTCTAATGGAGTTGTGGTCAGAGGTCTTCACAAGTCAATAACATTATCCTGAAGTCTAAGAAATAATGTCTTTATGGACTTTAGAAAAGCAGGTGATGAACTGATGTCCTGTGTGTCATATAGAATACTATAGGTTGATGTATAGTGGGGTAAAATCAGTGGCCTCTTATCCCAAGCGGTAGGGATCTCTGTTATCATTTCATCTTCAAATTATCTCAGTGAAGACCTGAATAAATTGTTACTGTCGCAACAGCCCTCATGCCATACTCTGATTCCTCTCACGACATTGAAGAATTTACCATTCAATGAATAATTCACATACACATTTAAATAATGCAGCGTTAAATATGAAACCGGTCGACAGTTTATGAAGTATAATTGGTGCTTTAAACACATAAAGGAATAATATAGAGCTGCACTGCTCTCGAGGAGAAGCTAAATTGACTGACCTTGTGGTTAATATGGTTAGCATTGAATACTTTAACACGCACACACACACACTTTGGGAGGAAAGGAAATTGGTGTGTCACTGGCTCTAACTTAGAATTAGTCTGATGAATGAGGTCAGCATTAGAGCTAAGTGCTATCATTATCATTAGAACTAAAGAAGGGCAGTTTAGTATGTCTGTGTGTTTGGTTTTTAGATGTATCCATGTTTGATTGTGTGCTATAAATATGTATGATATGGTTCATTTTAGATTAGGGGAGGCTAAGTGTGGTCCTCGAGGACAAGACTTTGAGGAACGTCTGCTGAATCTCGGGCATTTGCTGTAGGTGGGCTTTGAATCAGGCATGTATATTTTGGGAAATCACCAAACTAGACAAAGGGATGGCTCACTAAGGGGATATTTCATTAAGAGATGTTTCATTTTGAAGTATCTCCTAATTATGTGAGCAGGTTTGTTTTTAGAGCTTCACTTTGGATCATTATACTTTCTGTGATTTATGAAATAATCTTGGTAAGCTAATCTTGGTAAAGTTCTTGAATTTATCTGATAGCAATTGTAAACATTTTCTTGTTAGCTACAGTTTTTAGAGTGTGTGCAGCATTATTCATGAGGCTAAAATGTCAGTGAAAGGTGTTTTTACAATTTTCGTTTAATCAAAATTAAAGCGATATTCCATTACACAGTCTATAGTAAAATGACATCACGTTTTAGAAGGGGCTAGTTACCTTTTAGGTTCATTTAATCTGCATGGCTACAGTATGAATTAGTTGTCTATTAGTCTTGGCTATAGTAAGACAACTAACTGGCTATTACTACATTATTATTACATTTTATGTATCGTAAATATAATCTAAAATTGTAATTCATGAATCCACTAAAACCAGCGAGCGTTAATTAGGAAAAATCCACAGTCTATCCCATGGCTAACATGATCTGGAATTAAAAGATTGTCTTTCCAAACAGCAAGGTAAATTATTTGCATATATTATTTGCATTGCTGGTCTGTTGACTGCATGGACAGAAAGAAAAGAATAGTAAGGGAGGAGTCTGATTCGTTTTACATCAGAATGCTTTGTTAGCATCAGCCTCACAGCCAAAACGATGCAAATTAAAGCAAAAGGAACTGTGTTGAGGTGTATCTTTGTCTTCAGTGTTCGCTTTACAGATACTTAACTGTAGCTGGTTAAGAGCAAATATAAATCAGAGCATTTGTGATGGTTAGGGAAACGGAATTGCTGTCACACCACCTACAGTTAGCTTACACTTCTCAATTGTTACGGGGCTCAGGGATGTCATTTGGTTAAACAGAGTAGATTCCACATGAAAGTTTGCACACAGGCGAAAGAGATAAATTACACAGCTCAAAATATCCTGCATTATAAAGCAGTCTATATGTTTTTGAAGTGAATCTAATTGGATTTAGCTCTGTATCTAACTTTCAAGTAGTAGCAAGCAATAAGTGGCCTGGCTGGACAACTGTGTCTCCTATATACTATTAAACATTGAGGAAACATTTCAATATGTTTATGCCCTTCCTCATATGAGCCACGCGTGGTTTTTCATGTGATATAAGCAGTAACACTGTGAGACACAAAAGAAGAAGATTTCCCAAAGGCTTCGTTAAGATAATCTGAAATTTAAGAGTGGTCTTTGTGCTGCAATGCTTTTGGGAAATCCACCTCAAGCAAATGTAAATGTACACTTAACTATTTAAGGCCCAGGTACACTCTTTAATGATGCTCGTTTACACAGTTATTTCACTAAACGAATATAATAAGCATTGTGAGTCAAATATTTTTTTGTTATAAGCTTTTCATGTTGTAAAATCCTAAAAGAAAACACCATATGTTGCGTTTTGGTGACTGGCATTCGAGTTAATCGGCTTTACCAGCAAGACTCAGTGAATTCATCAGCTAAACCAGTAGTGTCTGGCATAAACCGACGCCAGACCAAAACAGTCTTGCAGATTGGCCAGCGTATCAGCATCAAAACATAAAAGATGCTCATCTTTGCAACTCTCATGGGGTTTAGCATTTTGAAGAATCTCAACACTGCTTTAAAACAGCTTTACTATCACAAAATACAAAAATACAAAGAAGAGTTGGCTGTTTATATGTCATATACCAATCCATCAGTAGAACACTTATCAGTTGACTATGTAGAACTGTGTAGTAATCCGAAATCCACTTAAAATATACACCGAACCACAGTGGACTAGCACATTTTCAAACACCGCTCCATATTGGTTCTAGAAGCTGCATAACAGAAGACTTAATTCTAGAAATTCAGTACCTAGTAGAGCAGTAGCATAGTCTATAATATTCTGGATGCATGATCTGGGTATACCTAAAATAGGAAGGTACATACACACACACACACACACACACACACACACACACACAAACACACACAACCTCTGTGGCCGCCACCAACAGATTCCATCTGTCCCTATTATACTGGCGTTTTTCCAAACTCATACATCTATGAATCGCCAACACACACATAACACACACATCCTCACATACACTGCCGTTTAAGTCCAAGTGCACACGCATACTGCTTTGCCTTGCAAAGATCCTCCATTTCTTGGACCAGTTTTGGACCAAAGTTGTGTGTGTGTGTGTGTGTCACGAATTTCCTGCAAGAACACTGCAGAGCGACACGCAAGCATCAGTCTGAACGTGGTTTTTACTACCCACGGTACTAGGAAGAATGAGGTAAGAATCGGTTTCGAGGTCGGAAACACCTCGGTGAAGCGCGGTTTACAGCAAGAAAAAACACAAAAACGATTTTATCAAGGGAACCAGAGTGAATGAATGGCTCTACCACGTGTGTTTGGACATTTTTATAGTAGCGCTGACGTCACGTCATGGGTTCAAAACCCTTTAATTGGTAGAAATGAAACTGTGGTTGATTTGTTTGCTATAACAGTCCAACTGCCTACATTTCAGTATGGGGGGAATCTGCTGCATCTCCTTTGTACTAATAGCCAGTGAGTCTGTACATTTTCGTGCTTGCCGACCCCCCAAGCTTTTGAGCTTTTGGTTTTCCAAAAGGAAGCTGCAGTTTCTCTTCCATTACATAATGATTACTTAAGTTAATTAATACACCTACGCCCTAACCTTAACCACAGAAATAGCAATTAAAGAAATGGGGAGCGACAGATATAATACAATATATAATATATAATACCGACAGCTAATAGAAATACACACACACTTACTTTACACAGTCCCAAACACTATTGTGGCCCAGACTGAGCATTTGAGCTTTAATGCGGACTCAAAATCAATGACCTGTTTTACAGTGGCCTCTTGAGGTCGCCTCACACATAATACAGTGTAAAACACTTTTCCAGTTTCTGTGTACTAATACCAAAACCTACCGTATGCTAATTAGAAAGGAACACATCATGCAGTGAGCGTGTTTCTAGCACATTAAACATGATGTCTGTTAAATTATAAGTGTGAGTGAATCAGGCTTTGGGGTTACCTAGGTGTAAACAAAAATGATAGCTGAAAATGATCTTATGAAATTGTGCTTTAAAGAGTGGCAACGGTCAGAATGTGATAAACACTGCACTATCCCCACCCATTTGACTACCTCCTTTGCTGTAGAATCACTATTATCACTCAGGGGCCTTTATGTTTTTTTCTGCAAACGTAAAGTTCACTCAGTGCCCAGATAGAAACAGTTCACAATGCAGTTTCCCCTAGGGGAATTTTTTCACTTGGTAATGTCCCTATCCGTTTTCATTCCACTTCTGAGTGTCGTGATAAACCAGTTATAGACATGGAACAAATTCATTTTTCATTCTAATCTACCAGATTATTATTCAGAATCTCACTTGTAGATGTTGGCAGTCAAAGGGAACTGGAAGAGTTTACCATTTCAGAGAATGTTTGTTCTCACATTTTCCATGCACTTGAAAGACTTCATACATCAGAACTTACTGCTCTTTTATGCTGTCAAATATTCCATAAGCTGTGCCATTTTACCCATCGTCTACACTTATACACTGCAGAAGCAAAACCTTTATTGAACGGAGATGTGAATAAAATAAAACGAAATAAAGCATGCACCCAAAACATTTCATGTGTCTTGCTAACTTGGACATTCAGATTTAAGTACACTTGCAAACACTAAGAGAAATACCACAACAGCTTTCGGAAAAGAGGACAAGCAACAGCCTTGTCAACTCTGTGAGCCTGCCTGTTCCAATTGCAGACAACACAGTCACAACAGCACTTCAAAAGAAGTCTAATCAATATCTGGCTGGCTGGAATCAAACATATCCATAGCTGTTGTCACACATGGCAATGCTGTTTTGGCTGCACTTGGAAACAATTTATTAATTTAAATTTACATTTACGGTATTTAGCAGACGCCCTTATCCAGAACGACTTACAAAAGTGCTTTTCACTTTATGCATTTATGCATTCATTCATCCTCACATTTGGCCCAAACATTAAGAGTCAGCACTGATAAGCCAAATAGGAATCAGAAAAGGCGCAATCAAGACGCAAAACTACTGACTACTCTTTAATCCTCTGTGATGGACTGTCCCAGGAACCACTGTGCTGCTGATCAGGAGTGCTTTAATGTCATTTACAGTCTGTTCCTGCCATTGATTCACTCTTATCGATCGGAGCCATTAGAATCTTATCCTATTAGCATCCAGCTGAAAAGTCATCAAAGCAGTGAGCAGTATGCAAATAATATGCAATATGCTTCTGTCGACAATCAAGCAGTGGCTTGATTTGAGTCATATCTCACTGGCAGGCAGCGGTTTGTCTCACTGGAAAGTTTTAGATCTGCTTCCACTGAGCAATATTATCCAGATTTACATCAGTATTAGGCCTTGTAACATGTTGCTTCCTGATGCAGTGGGTAACTGTTTAGTTGACATTAAAACATGGATGACAATTTTCTGAAATTGAACAATAACAAACCTGAAGTCTATCTTATTGCATCATTCTCCACACTCAAGAAGATTGCCCAACTTACTTTATCCATTCCGGGTTTCATCACATCCTCTGTGCCATAGGTTCGCAATCTTGGTGTTATTTTGGACTCTTCACTTTTTCTGGATGCTCATAATAACAACATTACTAAAATATAATTTTTTCATCTTTAGAAACATCGCTGATTGCGCCTCTTACGCATTCTGTTCAGAGACTCTTGCTCACGCATTTATTACATCAGGCCTCAGCTACTGTAATTCTGTTTAATTGGGTTCCCTTACATAGTGTAAAGAAGCTGTGCCAAACTCAGCAGCCAGAGTTACACTTACTATTCATGAGAGCACATTACTCCTATATTAAAATATCTGCACTGGCTTCCGGTCCATTACCCAATCGAGTACAAAATACTGATTTTGGTTTTTAAATCCCTGCGCAAATTGGATTTTATATACCTTTCTTGTATTTTGTCTCCATACTGTCCGCCATGTTCACGTACTGTCTGTCATGTACTTTCTGCAAAACAGTGCATGTATGGCAAAATAACTTTTAAAGTTATGGAACTCTGTCCCACTGCACCGTAGCATGTACACGACTATATCCACTTTTAAGAAGCTCTTAAATACGGCTTTTAAAATTGAAGTCTCAAATATTTTTTTTTAATTATCGCCCATTTGTTCTTCTGTAATTTATTGTACTTTTAAATTGTAATTGTTTCTTGAAAGGCACTTATAAGCAAAGTTTATTTATTTATATAAATTCTGCAGACCTGTTAAGCTAGAAAAGTTACTGACCATAGCCTGTCATGGTACCCAGCTAAATACCCTCAGCCAGAAAAAAAACATTAAATCACAAATCACTATTTGGTGTAACACAGCAGAGAAAGTCAGAAGTGCATGGATAAAACAGCACAAAAAGGATTTAAGGAATAGTGGGTTAACCAAACTCGTAACTGTCCCTCCTGATCCAAGATGGTTAAAACCAATGGAGCGTGCAGATAATACTTATAATGAGGGAAAATACAAAAGAGAGTCAAACCAGTCCAGAGTTGGTACACAGATGGCAACCAGCAGAGACCAGAGGGCAAGACGGACATCAGTAATGGATAAACAAGGCAGGAGTCAGCAATAGTAAGAGCGATACTAAATATATAAACACACAGGGAAGAACAAGGTGAGACCAAGTGACTGAGTGTGAGGAGTGAAGATACAGGCATGAGGCAATGAAGACCAGGTGTGTGTGTAATTAGTAATCAGGCGATAGTAGACGTGTGCAAAGTTGGGTGTAATCCACCTAGCAGACCGCGTGTGTGATAGCAGATGAAAACCAGACTAATAATGAGACCACAGGGTGATAGACAAAGCTAGAGTCGGACAGCCTAAGACCAAAAATATGGAATGAACTGAAAAAATAAACAGCCCAGATTAGAAAAAAGAGAAAAAAAACACAAATCCAATCTTTACCGAGAGATTGGAATTGGTCAGTATTCAATCTGGAGAGTGATCTCTGTTTTGAGGGTGTCACATGAGCCTTGGGGTGACACTGGGATGTGGGGTCTCTGTAGGACTGTGGTGACCTAATGGTTAAGGTACTGGACTATGGACCAGAAGCTCTAGGGCTCCACCTCTGCCAAGCTGACACAGTGGGGTCTCTGAGCAAGGCCCTTATCCCACAATTGCTTGGATTGTATTAATTGTAAGTCGCTCTGGATAAGGGCGTCTGCTAAATGACATAAATGTAAATGTAGAGGAACTACAGAGACAAATAGAGGTGGGCATTTGACACAGGGGATAAAGTGCTGAACCCAGTAGTTCACAAGTCCTTTAATTTCCTAATTTCCTCATCACATGGCGAGAGTGTCAGGATTGAACACCTTTTACCTTTTAACTACAGTGCAAGAACAAGGAGAAAAGTTCAGACACCAAACATGTCCTGGCTGATCGACCGCATTTATTTGAATATTTATTCACAAACAGCCCTGAAAATTAGACCTATTTCTTCATCTTATACTCTCTATTTCAGAAAGCCTGCTGGGATGAGGCTGTTAACAGAAGGAAAGGACAGCATAGGCTCACAGATGGGTTGATGGGTAGTTTTCCATGCTTACGGAGGAGGAAGAGTATGACGAAAAGCCAAATGACCGCATGCTGACTCACTGCAGACTGAACATGCACAATACAGTCAGAAAGAAACTGAACTAAGAAACTGACTAAAGTCAGAAAGAAACTAAGAAAGACTACATCTTTACATATGTGTGTTTTGCTGCACGTGGAATACAATGTGCGTTTCGACTCAAATCAGCCAATGGCGAGGTATAGCCTTTATGACATTGTGATTACTTTTGAGATTTGAGATCTCCTCTCCCCGCTCTTGTGCTGTGCGCGAAGGATGATGTAATGGAATACCTCCACCATTATTGGATTTGGTCTCTTCAACATTTCAATCAATAGATACGGGTTGAAAACTCATTTTGAGCGATAGAAGATCTGTATCTGCAACATTCATTAAGAGATTAATTACAGATTAATTATGTGCAGTGAAGGCTGCAGGCTTTTAGACAAGCAGAATGAGGATGGCATTTTACTTACACCGTGTAGGATCTACTGTCAATCTGCTAAATCTTATTTCACAAGTCTCGTTTCAGTAAACATATGACACAGGCAAGCATAAAGACCTCAGCGACTTTTGCATGGGTCAGATTGTTATGCTCAGACGACTGGCTAAGAGCATCTTCAAAAAGCAAGGCTTTGGTGATCTTAATGGAGACAAACAAAGCTGGTGAGAGGACGTTGAGAATCAAAGTCTCCCATCTAGTCAGAATGACAGACAAGTTACTTTGGCACAAGTCACATACATGTTTAATGCTGGTTACTGACAGTAATGTGCTACAATACTTACTATTCTAATCCCTGTCCCCGTTTTATACCGCTCACAATGGGCATGCGAATGTCAGAACTGGGCGGTGGAAGATGGTCACCTAGTCCAATGAGTCCTGCATAGGCACACAAAGGGAGGCCACATAATGGCTGGAATGCAAAGCCACATTTAGTGGAATGTAAATGCAAGCTAAGACACTGGTAACACTGTGACTGTGCAGTGTGAAGCTGTGTGAATCATCAAAAATTAGCCCCCATTCAGAAACTTTAACCTTTAATCTTGCCCATGTCAGTTTTTTTTATCTGTTAATACTTTGCATGTTTATGAACTGTCTACTCAAAAAGATTCTGGTGCTTGTGTAGACCGATCCACTCAGGTCCTGGAAAGATCCTGGGTTCAGAAAGGTCCTCGGTTCAGAAAGGTCCTGGGTACAGAAAGGTCCAGGGTTCAATTCTAGGTGGTTCCTTTCTGTGTGGAGTTTGTGGGTTTACTCTGGGTACTCCAGTTTCCTCTCACAGTCCAAAGACATACTTTAGGCAACTGTGCTCATTATGATGAATTGGCACTGTCTAGGCATTGTCTCATGTTGTTCTTGCCTTGTGCCCTATGCCACCGGCAAAAGATTGGCTCTCAATTGAAACTGTCCAGGGATTAATCAAATAAGTGAATCATGGCCCCGTAAAATGGGTCTGGTGACAAACCTGGTTTGTTTGTAACACTGTAATATGATTAGGGGATTTTTGTTTAGTTCCTCTGTGCATGTGCATTGAGTTATCATAAGGTTTTGTCATATATTGATGGAGACAGACAGACAAACAGAGAGAGAGAGAGAGAGTAAGAGAAAGAAAGAGAAAAAGAGAGAAGAGACTGGATTGACGTAATATTAAATAATATTGATCTTTATACACAAGATTGAAGGGAAGAGCTGAACTGAATGAGTTTATCCATTGTTTAGTGTCGATACAAAAAACTATTTTAGCATTCCTCTGAGACAGTCTGTCCACAGCAGCTGGTACAAATCGTGCCCTCTGTGAGCTGGAAAATGTCAACTAGCATGTGTGATGTGCCGAAAAGTGGCTCTGGATCAAAGGTGCCCTTTTAGAGACTAATTTAAAATCAGCTAATCCACACCGAGACCTCTCTCTGTACCAGTTAAAAACAAACTTCTGGAGAGAAAGCATTTTTAAATGCAAGATACTATTTCAGGCTTTGGATTTCATGGTCTTGGGCGACAAAAAAAATTGTATCGATTACATAATTGTGAATTGCTGCTGTTATCATTCTGGTTTTAGACCAGACATCAGCTCATCTCCAGCTAGTCACTGTACTGCACATCATGGGCCAACAGGCCAACTTCTGTTTCTGTCGAGGTATCTTAAGGTTTAATGGCAATATCATGAATGGATGTAACAGAGTTAAAGTGTTTTTTTCTTTTCATATTTAATCCCAGGATCTTCTGGTCAGGTTCACAGGTTCACAGCTCCAGTGCCTACTGCCATTGAGGGACACATGGGGTAAATTTAATCGTGATCTACCAGTCCATTGCATAGCATAGGATGCACCACCTAGCACAAGTTCACCTAAATGAACCCAGTACACAACAAACATGCTTCCTCTGTCTAGTATATGCGCTACTGTGCAAGTCATTCTATATTTTTTTGTTTTTATTATGCTTATTCTTTGTTTAGATTTTAGTGGTCATTGCACTTTGCATTGTATTGTAACTCTACACTTACAGACTGAGATTCATATCTGTTATTTTGTCCATCCACTTTACTCTTTTCTCTAATGATCAGGACCCCCACAGGACCACGGCAGATCAGGTACTATTTAGGTGGTGGATCATTCTCAGTACTGCAGTGACACTAGTGTGCTGGTGGTGTGTTAGTGTGTGTTGAGCTTGCACGGTTGGATCAGACACAGCAGTGCTGCTGGAGGTTTAACACACTGTTCACGTTGTTGTTCCATCGTGTATATGTTAAGTCAGATACAGTAGCTTTTTATTAGCCTTCATTAGTTCTCACATGTGTGAGATGTGACCGGATGTGGCAAGATTCTGGTAGCTGGACATTTTTGGCTGGTGGAATATTTTCAGCTCAGTATTGACAGTGAGGAGTTTAAGAATGAGTTTAAAAGAGTCCTGAGAATGGCCAACCACCCAAATAGTACCTAATCTATGATGGTCAATCAATAATAATAATATAGATTGTCTAATACTTTAGTACATCAGTGTACAGTCAATATAT
>JAUZST010031582.1:0-29047 GCA_034779995.1 Parotocinclus haroldoi | reverse complement strand
ACACACACACACACACACACACACACACACACACACACACACACACACACA
This sequence comes from Parotocinclus haroldoi, assembly GCA_034779995.1. Classification (NCBI taxonomy): domain Eukaryota; kingdom Metazoa; phylum Chordata; class Actinopteri; order Siluriformes; family Loricariidae; genus Parotocinclus; species Parotocinclus haroldoi. The sequence continues at coordinate 28,996 of JAUZST010031582.1, read as the reverse complement.
CACACACACACACACACACAGGCACTACTGGAATATAAGTCCTCATGTAAAATGAGCTAGGTTAAATAAATAATAATTCAACAAGTCACCAATAATTCACACAGATAAATGCATTTTGATTTGCTAATAGACAACGATTTAACTTGATATATCTCTTTTAGCTCTTACAGTGTAAAGTCAGAGGTTTTTCCTCACTACGAGTGTTAGGGCTTGCGCCTTATTATTTTTCTCCTCTCCCTTAGTGTTCCATTTCCGTTTCTCCCCCTACGCCATTCATGGCACTTGTTTTAATTTACCGCGGCGATCGATTGAATCGTTTCTTTTCGTTCTGCACCTGTGTTCATTTTTGTTAATTACTTTTTGATTTTTTTGCTCCACCGCTCGGATTCCCCGCAGCTGATGCCATGGGTTGGAATCACGGCTGGTAGGGGCTGTTGCCGGATCTGCGGCTGTTAAAGCCCACGTCTGGATTCGCGTTTGGAGCGGTCGCCCTTGTTCCCTTGGCTGATAGAGGCCGTCTCTGGGTCCTCGTAGAGGCCCCCGGATCCTTGGCCGTGTTAGAGGCCATCCCTGGATCCTTGGCCGTAAAAAATAGTCCCCGGATCCTCAGCCATTAGAGGGCATCCTTGGATCCACGGCTGTTGAAAGCCATTTCTTTTTTCCTCCCCCCTTTTTGTCTCTTTTTATTTATTTTTGTCCAGGCGGTTTTTGTTTTCATGTTTAGCTCTCGTTGTATGAACCCCCGGCTCCAAACCATTTTTGAGGACCCTCGGCACCCCCGACGTCAATCCGATCTTGGGACCCCCGGCACCCACGCCACTCTGCAGGCCCTCGGCACTTAAGCCGTTGCGCGGTCCCGCGGCTCCCGAGTTGTCCTGGGGACCCTCAGCACCCACACCAGACCTCTGGACTCTTGGCTGGGATGGGACCTTTTGTTGAGTTATGCCTGACCCTTTATGTTTACATTAATAAATGTTCTTTCGTTCCCCTTATTTGTGGTCTGTCTGTGGATCTTGCATTATGGGCTCAGAAGGAAGCACCCGGTATGAGATCGGCAGTGAACGGCACTCGTGTGATCGTATATTGGAATCGGCAGCATAAAACATGATTGGTGCATCCCTATTGAATATGACTGAGAGGTGAAGCACCACCAAATTCACAGATAACAGGGTCAATCTGAAAGTCACTTGTGCCATAATATAGTGATACCTCTATAGCAATTGGTCATGGCAAATGAAATATGCAAGAACAAGGTACAACGTCAAATCAGAAAAAAGTTGGAACAGTATGGAAAATTTAGGAATAATGCATGAATGGATATTTATTGACAAATGAAATTAAGTTGATCAGACAAAACATGCAGTATCTAAGGTTTCATAGTGTCTGCACGTAAATAAACGTCACAGTAAGAAACACTGTGTCTGTTAGATGCATTTTTCATACTGTCCTTATTGTGTGATGTGGGGTGGTTGTTGGCCCCAATAAAAAATATATAAATATGGCAGCTACTATTCAAACATTTTGTTGTGAATCCATTAATTGTGTTACCTTGTTTAAAAAATACTGACTGTAGTCTTGTTGTTTTATTGTTTAAACTTCATTTTAAAGTAATGTGTGCAAATTGCCTTAATCACAAACCATACTAAACAGCATGTCACTAATGTAGTAATGTCACCATTTTTCAATTAAACTAATTACACTAATTAGTGTGATTTCTCTTGATAATTGTATTTCTTTCTTTTCTATTAAAAATTATGGTAAATATAGGATAAATAACCTAGCGGCTAAATCCATGTCATTACCAGATATAACAGACCTAAAGTGTTTTTGACCTTGTGCATCTAGTTTATTGCGTGCAATACAGAACACATGGTTGTCATGTCATGAAGTTTTACTTTTGTAGCAAAAAATCAATTCATAGCTGTTTCTTTGTCTGGATTAAGGACAGGAGTATTAAGTATGAAACTCGGTGGCTCAACACACAGGAATTGAGTCTCTTCTGACTTTTCCATTCAGCCATGCAAAATGTTACAGATTATGAGTAATATTTAATAGTGGCAAGCATATGAAGGCTGTGTGGGTGGGGAAAATGCAGTATTTTATAAATCCATGACTTGACTCTGCAGCCAGCATAAAAGCCAAACTTTGAATGCAGCAGTTCCTTTCTAACCATGAAAAAGCACTTTAGGATACAACTTTTACAAAGAACTACTCTTTTTCAATCATCTGTTTAAAGAGTTTGTCTTTTATATTTGGCAAAAACAATGAGGGCTGACTTTCATATATGAATTTACAAGGATGGAAAACTTCAGTAGGCAGCCAAGCCACTGTGGCTTTAAATGAACCATCTCCTGTAATTTGGCTGCGGGATTGGGAGTAGTCAGCGTTGGCCATTAACGTATCACTGGAAATGCATTTTCTCTTCAGCGCTTGGCAAAAATCTAACCACTCAAGCTGATTATTCAAACAGAGAACTGGGCTTGGCTTTTCACTGCTAGGGGAGACAACTGAGACAGTTCCTCTAATAAATACCCTCACTAGTTCATGCTTGTGCCGTACAAATAGTGCTTAGTCCTTGAAGTGAAGTGAACATGGAAATGGATGTGAATTCAACATCTAATTCATATTAGAATGATGAACATAAGTTACATTTATTAATGTATTCATTTATTGGGATAGGGATAAAAAGGTTTATGCTTTAGGTTTGTTTCTGCGTATTCCACTGTACAGTTTGGTGCAGCATAGTGATCACAATTAAGCTATCAGTTACTAATATAATATTTAGAAACTGGTAAATTACTATACTTTGGCACAGTATATTTTTATGATAACACGTGCATGTTCTTAATCTACCTAATAGCCACTTACTGGACAGGGCATCTGGTAGTTCCTTGACCTACAATATTGGTGTAAACAAAGCCAAAGAAAATGTGGTAAAAGATTCATCTGAAAACAGAGTGACAATATAGGGAGTCTGATGCACTTTGCAACTTCTACAAAGCCTTTGTGTTATGTATAGTATTGTGTTTATATAGCAGACAGGCACCACATAAATTTAGATTTAAAGCAAACATGCAAAAGGGAATTCGAGACTAAGTTGCTGGAGCTGTATGACACCAGCACTATATCTTGGCAAAAGAAACAGTGAGCTGCAATAATTATAGAGTAGACTGTATAAATGATGTCCATTAGCATTCCTCATTAGAAATGGAATACAAAGCAGGACAAATGTATGCCCATAAATATGAAGCACACCTGTCAGTGACTTAGCAGCAAGACACTAAATGCCTGTTATCTTAATTTCATGTTTAAGGTATTTATGTAAGTTAAATTTAATAAAAGATTTTGTGCTTAAGCAATAGTTTTAAAACAGATCACAGAAAGTCTCAACAGACTACTGCTATGATCTCTGTATTGACCTCTGCTGATGTCCTACTAATAATCCACACATTTTAACCAAAAAAAAAATCATAATGTGTTGCAAACATAAGGTTATGTTGATTCTTGGCTGGGATAATAATTTTCCATCTGAATCTCATTTTAGTCCAGTGCTCTACTTCCAACCATAAATCCCTGCCAATAGCCCAGTCCAATGACTTGCCTTGCTGCGCTAGCAGCTACTCTCATTAAGGCAGTAAAGGGTGTTCTTGTTGCCTCAGCGTTTCATCACCAGACATGCCCTCGGAAATTAGGCACTCACCCAACATTAATGGCTGTTTCTTGTTGACATAGCTGAGATTATTTATCTTATATACTCCCACGCTGGATTTTGTCTTTCTTATCCAGGGTGTGTGTGTGTGTGTGTATGTGTGTGAGCTTACATATTCAAAGTGAGTCATACGAGCACCCTAGTGAAATGGACAGTTTTGTAAATGTACAAAAAGAGAAGGGAAAATCGCTCAGGGGAACGGATAACAGGCAGTAAATTGTTTTGACTTGGCAGGGCAGCTCACTTTTTTTCATTCCACTTTGATTCGGACTGCATCTCATATTTTTCCTCATTTCCATCTTGGCTCTGTTTCCTTCCCTGTCATATTTTATTCATTTAATATTCTAATGTGCTTCTTCTCACCAAGCAGACGACGTAAACGTGCCCAGGTTCTTAAAGCAGCTGTTCCATTTCCATGCTTTCCTGCTCCCATTGATTTCCTATCGCATTTACTGCTGTCATTGCCTCGAGTCTTGGATGAACTGAGGAGCCATCTGTCAGACTAAGAGGACCAGTCTCAGGTGTTAGTCAGCCAAGTTGGAGTTTGGTGGGCCGGTTTCAGCCTGAAGTAGCTAGGGCTATTTAGACTAGCTGTAAGCAGCACACTGCAAATCAGCACGCCTGTCACTTCATGACCTGATTCACTGCATGGTGGTCTACTGAATCATCACAGAACAGCACAGAATAAACTCGATGTGGGTTTTAGTCATTGGCTATACTGAGTTTTACTTGAAGAGCACACTCTGTAAATGTATTTAGACATGTTATTGTATTGTTTCCTCAGTTGCTGATTCAACTGGCCAGTTTTGCATCTTGGAAACTTAAGATTACAGTCATACCCTGGGAATTTGGTTATTGGTGCATTTTGGAGAGAAAGAATGAACTCAGCACTTCATTTGTTTGGCACTCAGCCCATTAACTGGAATTAGCTAGCTAAAATGCCAAAACATCTCTTGATATATCTTGCTCTGTGCAGATTGGAATAAACTGGAACAAACTTCCTCTTGATTTTTTTTTTGACATACAGTATATTCTTAGTGCTCTTCAAGCATGCCTGGCACGATACGGAGCATTTATATGACACAAACCATGCTTTTGGGATCAGTCACACCATGACACGGTACAAATTGCATATTGTGAGTACACCATAAGTCACCATGGGTGAAAAGAAGGTTAGTAATGACAGCCAACCAAAAAGGAAAACTGGAAAAAAGGAAAAAGAACCACAAAAAACATTTTACAATTTATTTAATTGTTGTTTTTTGGGTATATATATTGTAGTGCTTACAATATACAGGGTGAGTAAAAAGACACAAAAGGGAAAATGACATATCTGAATACTTCAGCAAGTAATGGGTGAGGAGGCCCATAGTTTATGTTGTGTCCAAAACCGCCATCTTGAAAGCCATCATACTGAATCAAGATTAGGTTTTTGCAATGAGAGGGTGGTCATGTGGCACGTCCAAGCTGAGAATTATCTCACAAATCGATTACCATAATCAGGTTTGCAATATCTCTTGTGATTCACAGGTAGCTGAAAACAAAGTTAAGAGAGGATTGAGGTGATTCTAACGTGTGGGGAACGCAGCTGCCATATAATAGCTGCGAACTTCAACAACCGACACCCAGAAAGACCAACAATTTCCCACTGTACTGTTGCATCCCTCATAGCCAAATTCTGAAAAAAGTCTATATAAACTATTCCTTATGGGAAAAATGTGCTCTGTACTCAACGAGCCTTCTTGAATAAACTGTACAACTTTGTGTGGCATTATGACTCTTGATGTGGTGGCTACACTATAAATAGGTTACTTAAACAACAATTACTTCAGTTTTTTTTTTTACTCACAATTTATATAATTATTTTAGATAAACTAGACTCTCTTTTTAATCGGTATTGATTTTACTATAGCTGTGATTTCCTGAGAGTAGGAAACTAGTAGTAATTTCACTAGTAGTAATTTATGAGGTTTAAATTATGGCCACTCATGGCAAAGAAAGGGTAAATAAAGGTGAACAATCCTATTCCAAAATGTAGATTAGACTTTTTAATAGAGAGTAACATTTATATTTGTTTCATGGGGTAAGGTGAAAGTTAAAGTATGCACAGAGCTTGGCCTCAACTAATAAGGATATGTTGAGTGATTGTGCAATTATGGAGGGGAGTCGGGTAACTTTTTGGTGGACATCCAAGCCTACTCTTCTTTATTGAATAGACAATAGAACTGAATTATGTGAAGTGAAAGTGTGTAGGAACCTCCAGTTAACACAAAACTGGTGTGACACTTAGTATATAGTAATATATTACTATATGACAGTATATTATATCAGCCAAAATCAGTTTTTATACTTTCTTGTCCTGTCAGTGTAACCAGAAAGTATAGGGTGCTCTTATTTGAGATGACGAATGACGAATTTCTTCAACCAGAAATTACTGATCACTTTGCATGGCATTGTATGTACAAATGTACCTTGCTCAATATGGTCTAGATGGAACATATTTTGATAATGGGATCCCCATTTGCATATTTTTTGTTGGAATATTTCTTCCTCTGTCTGGTTCAGTGGGGTCCAAAAATCTGAGACCACCAGCAAAAGTGTTTCTAATCCTCTTTGAACTGCTCCTGTCTAAGGTTGCCATAGTGGATTACAGTGTAGCTGATTTGGCACAGGTTTATGCCGGATCATCTTAGAGCTTCATGTTGCAAACCTCACCCAGGACTGAACCCAAGTACCCTGGCACTGCCAATTCCAGCAGCAGGTTCCACTGAGGGTCTCAAAATACCCCATATTTAATAGTAAGATTAGAATAGTGAGAATTCTCATAGAGGATATCAACTGTATGAACTAGTCCATCACAGTTCGCATGTACAATTACCCACACTTGGAGACTTTAGAGATGCTAGCTGACCTAACACAAGTTCTTGTAATGCGAGTGGAAACCAGTGGAGTACCAGGAGAAAACTCAGGCAGTCAAGGTGAGAATCACAGGAATTTAAGTTCTGTTAGTGCCACTCACTTATTTAGTTGCTGCTATAATTCAGCTAGTTTTTAGCTTTTGTAGTGGATACAATAACATACATTAATATTCCAGTTTTGCAGTAAGAGTTTTGTACAGCTATTAAGGATCTACAATACTGAATTAAAGCTTAGGGGTTCAAGTTGTTGCTTGGATTGGTTTGCAGACTGTATCATTTATATGGGCACTCTGGATAAAGAAAGTCTCTGGAAAGTCAGTAAAGTAAAAAAGAGGTACCAATTTGTAGCCATTTTAGAAAGTACATTGAATGCAGTGTGATTTTCAGCAGTAATAAGTAATGTGCAGTAGTATTTTTATCCAATCAATAGTTCACTTGATAACACATTTTACCCCAGAACTGCCTTCACAGCTGAGCAAAATCACAAATGCGAGAATAAAAAATAAAAATATATTGGATTATTCAGACTATATTGCTAATTGACCACCTCTCTCTTTCTCTTTCTCTCTCTCTCTCTCTCTCTCTCTCTCTCTCTCACACACACACACACACACACACACACACACACACACTAGTTTACTAGCCCAACGTATTTGAAAACACATGAAATGGACGCAGATGCAACACAGCATGCTCTCGCTCTCCCTCTTTCACACACAAACACGATGCAACAGTGGCTGTTTTGCTGGTTTGCCTGCGTTAGAGAAAACGCCGAATCAGGTATCTGCTGCTCACAGGTAAACACAAACCCTCCATCCGCTACATTATAACCGAGACAGAGTTCTTACCTTAATCTGGTGACGAAAATGTTGTACCATCCATGCACACGTGCGTTACAGATGGTTCAGTGTGTGGGCATCCTCAGTAATGGAGAGCGTGAGAGAGAGAGAGAGAGAGAGAGAGAGAGAGAGAGAGAGAGAGAGAGAGAGAGAGAGAGAGAGAGAGAGAGAGAGAGATTTTGAACGGATGATGCGCAACGGATACGGATGGATGCTGAATATAGGAGGCGGTGGTCCAGCTCGGTATAAAATGAGCTCACTGCGCCCCCTAGCGTCATTAGAATTAGCAGTCGAAGAGTTAGCAAGAACTAAGCTAATGCATTCCTGAGACCTGTTATTTTGTTTACTGCTCTAATCAATTGTTAAGGGAAAGCCGAAAATTTACTTACAGTCAAGAAACGGAGATAACTGCACAGTTGTCAGTTAAATTCCAACCCAAGTACACCCAATTATGCATCCAATTATGTGATCACCTGAACCAAATCTTATTTAACGAGGAAAAGTATAAATAAAAACTTCTTTGGTCTTTACAATCCTCTTGCAATAGGACAAGCTGGACGGCAAAACAAGTGATAGGAATAGCTCAAAAATAATTGTAATACAAAAAAATAACTATTAACTATGCCAATGGACTTGAAAAGAAAAGTCTTGAGTAAGGAAAAGAAGGGCTCAATTCTGGCTTTACTAGCAGAGTAATACAGTGAGCGTCATGTTGCTTCCATCCTTAACATTTTTAAGACAGCATTTCATTACAACAAGGTTAAGCAACAGACATTGGGGACAACAAAGCCACAGACCGGCAGAGGGTGAAATCGAATCTTCACTGACCGGTATGACCGTCGTCTTATTCGAATGTCAGTCAGCAACGACAGGATGACATCAAGTGACCTACAAAAGGAATGGCAATTGGCAGCTGGGGTGAAGTGCATGGCAAGAACAGTTCGTAACAAGTCATGTAAAGCTAGAAAAAAGCCTTTCATCAATGAGAAGCAAAGGAGAGCCAGGCTGAAGTTTGCAATAGACCATAAGGATTGGACCATAGAGGACTGGAGTAAAGTCATCTTCTCTGATGAGACCAATTTTCAGCTTTACAACTGGTTTTCTAATGGTTAGACGGAGACCTGGAGAGGCGTACATACCACCGTGTCTTGCACCCACTGTTAAATTTGGTGGAGGATCGGTGATGATCTGGTTGTGCTTCAGCAAGGCTGGAATTGGGTGGATCAATCTTTGTGAAGGATGTATGAATCAAGCCACATAAATGGTTATCCTGGAAAAAACACTTGCTGCCTTCTGCTCTGACAATGTTTCTCAACTTTGAGGACTGGTTTTTCAAGCAGAACAAAGCTGAACTGCTTGAATTTTTGCACCAGGAGTGGCATAAGGTCACCCAAAAGCAGTGTAAAGACTGGGGGAAAGCATGCCAAGAGGCATGTGAAAGCTGTAAGTAAAAATCATGGTTATTCCACTAAATATTGTTTTCTGAATTATTCTGAAGTTAAAACATTAGTATTGGTGTTTCTAAATGAATATGGAATTGGCATTATCTGAAAGCACTGCATCTGTTTCTTTATTATGACCACCTCTCATTTTCTGCAAATAAATACTACATTTTTGCGTGGAATTTCAAAAACATATTGTCAGTCGGTTATATATATATATATACATACACATACACACACACACACACACACACACACACACACACGTGTGTACATATACATCACTGTAACAATTTCATAGGTTACCACTTTCAGGAGAAGTTAGTTTTCTGCCCTGCCCTCATAAAACAAAGTCCACAAAGAACATTTGCCTATATTTTTCTAATGCTGCACACAATGTAACATTACAGGTTTTGAGTGTACCGTCCACTCCCTGGACAACACTACCGTATACACAAGTTTTTGAGCATGAGCTGGACAAGAAAGCTTACTGAAAAATCCAATTACTCAGATAAAGTTCCTCTCTTTATCAGATTTCATGCTGTGTACATGACTACTTGAATACTTGGATAAACCCAGATATCCAGAAGAAAATTTCTTCATTTTGTACTGTAGGTTTCCTTCCTTCCTTCATCCTTGCATGTAGATTATTTTCACAAGGAGGGGAAGTCTTCCCTTGCACTTGTTTCAGCAAATCTCATAAAGGTTCTTGGCAGGGAGAATGACGTTTCTCCAAGCTTCTACCTTGACTTTAACAATTCCTGTTTCCTTAAAGCCTTCAAGCTGCTTTGTGAGTGTCTCTTTTATAAGATCCTCAGTCAGATGTTTGAGAGGTTGGCGACCGTCGGGTGAAAGCACAATTCAAAAAGAAGTTTGTTGCGGGCAGAATGAATACGCTTATTAAATCTTCCAAAATAAAAGCGGCTGCTATGGAAATATCCTCCAAATGTTGCATTAACAATATCCATAAATGCTTAAATAGAGAAGTACATTTTACAGACAATATTACAGAAATGATCGCCATCACTGGGTAGCGTTTAGTAGGGTTACAGGTCAGAAAAGGAATTTAGGCACTTTTTTAAAAGCAGCAAGAATTTATTAGCGCGCACGCACACACACACAGACAGAGCATTGTTTTAATAAATTGTCAAACATAGCTCCACTCACTTCATACATTGTTTTCAAGGATTTAGTTTAGTAGTGTTTAAAAATATGTTTATTTGGAGCCTGTAATAAACATACTGACAATCAGTAACTGTTTCAAAAACAATCTTTAGTCTAACACCCCATTCCCAAAAAACACTGCTTGTAGCACATTTTGCAACACAGGGAAAAGAAAGTAAAGTGGGCTCAAATATCAAGACCCAGAATAAATATGTCCAGTACATTATTTCCCAGACCAAGGAAACCATGTAATAGAAACTGACAGATGACTATAAAGACTGACCTAACATAAAGACACTGCAATTCATGACCATGTATCATATCCATTACACAATGCACCTTAAAGTTGAACAAAAATGCGTCTTTGCATAAACTCCATTCATCATTTAAATTTTTTATTTGGAATCCCCTAGGAAGGCAATGTTCCGAAAAAAATGGATGTTCAGTCTTAGCTGATATGTATGATGGTAACAGAGCTGTTAATAGAACTGTCCTTCATTTAAAAACAAGAACACAGTCGCATCGGGCGATGTGCAAATTTATAGATAAAGCACACTGTATTCAGGGAGAACCTGGTATATTCCTCAGAGGCGCATCAAAGCAGTCATTCCCTTATATACATCCAGAACATTATATATACACTGAACCTGAAGGCTTGGAGGAGTTCAACATTTGGCAACATAAGTTAAAATCAACAAGTATTTGGCTGAATACAAATAAGCACTCATTATATCCCTTTTGTGTGCTGCTCAAGACCCACATGGTTCAGAAGAGATAAGTTATAGTCGTAGTCAACGTTACCAACAACAGTGAAGATGGACATGGAGCACATTTTCTGTTAATGCTGCAGTCCTGGCATTAATTCTGTTCCTGACAAGTGTGTAGCAGGGCTGATTTAGTCAACATTCAGAATATGGGTTAAGAAGGCACCAAGAGTCACTGTTCTATTCCTGCTCCTCTTCTGCAATGACATCACTGAGAAAGGCCTCTTTTTCAGGAGTAGGTGGTCCATCCATTTTATCTTCAGTGCTGTTCCTGGCCAAGGAAGCCTCTGTACTGTTCCTTATTCCGTATGCAAAGTAGATGATAAAGCCTGGATTAAATGACATCGCAACACAAATGATCAGACCACGATGCCTCATCACGTAGGTTACACAAATGAGATGCAAACAATTATCGTGAGTGGCAAGTGATATATTCATGGGGTAAGCAGAAGCATGCTAAGCTGGACAAGAGTGACACACACTGACTGTTCAGTAGGGTGTATGGTCTGCCAAAATACACTGACAGTGATGGGACAAGGACAGGATCAGACTGTCCAGCAGTTTTTGTGGGATCCACTTCACATTCAATTTGATATATTCCCTAATTTTTGTAAGCACAGTAGTTCTTGGAGTATGTGTATGCTAAGCTTGGACTGATAAGGACTTCAAAATCTTAAATCTTCTAAAGGATTATCACTAATTATTTTTATAACTTTAATATGACAACTGAATCCATAGTTTTAATAGGAAATATGGGATTAATCCTTTAATCCCATATTCACTACGGAAACTACAGATTCAGTTGTCGTTTATTTCTGTTATCGTCAGGCACATTTGAATGGATTAATTAAGAAAAACGATTTATATTTAAAAAATAATCGATTTTGCCCAGCCACAGTTTAAGAGAAAATGTGATGAGCCCTGGGAAATGCAGTGAGGAAAAGTCGTGGTTGTGTAAAGTACTGCATTTTGCAGGAATACTACGTTATGATACATGTCATGATGTAATCATGGACATAATACGCACATATTCTGTTTGCACATCTAATAATATTAAACTGCTCAATTTAGTATTAATTCATGGATTTACGATTATTAATGGATTTGTCTGTATCCCCATCGTAAATTGAGGAGTATCTGTGGTAAAATGAATGAAAGCAGGAGTCTATGGTTCAATGGGAAACCTTGGGCACATTTCTTTAGGGGTTAGTCCCAACACAATCTGTGTTACAGAATAGTAAGAGCTAAACACCATGACTGTACATCATGTGACTGGATCAGCACTCAATACTTGTGTGTGCTAACAACATAGTGCTAATGGTGATTAAGACTCACCGATCACCATCCAGATTGCAAACCGTAGCCAGGTGCCTTTGTCCAGCTGCATCATCAGGTAGACATTAATGAACATGCTAAATACAGGGAGGCATGGCAGAAGAGGAACCTGAAAGAAAAAAAAAACAAAACAAAACAAACATTCAAGCAGAAGCTCCTAGTGATTTCTCTTAGGGTTAGTTTATTTATAGTTGTTATTCATCATCCTATATTACTATAGAATCCGTGAAACAATAGCAATATTAAACCAATAATCTGAAACCAGATCCTTATCAAATGCAGACATCCTCTTTTAATAATAATAATGATAATTATTATTATTTTGAAAATTAATAATATATTGAATTTATTTATAATTACTATATAATTTAAATTAATTTATATTAATGTATAATTAATAATAACTTTTGTGACAAACTGTTAACCTATGTTCAAATGCATGGTCCATCAACCTCACATCTTAAATTGCATCAAAGTCGATCCAACATTTCAAGCCTATATTTCAAGTCACCATATTCATATTATGTGTTTCATCGAACATCTTACTTTGAAGGAGAGTTTCGTTTTGCTTTCGGGCTGCCGCCAGATAATAAACATGAGGAGAAGACATACTGCTAATAAGACACCCATCAAAGCCAGAGACCAGACCTGCAATGCACCATGTACAGCAACAACACAGAAAATGCACACCAAGAAACCTGTAGAGAGAGAGAGAGAGATATATATATATACACACACACACACACACACACATATATACACACATATACATACATACATATATGCGCACGCACACACGCCCCTATATACATACCTATTAATATAGTGTGACTATACACTATATTATATACATTATATACACTATATAGTGTAATATAGTGTAAATGAAATTCATTATCAATTTAATTAACTTATTAACTGATATTATCTGTATTTTTTACTTCTACTACTGACTTTTTTCATCTAAGCCATCCAAGACCCAAGGAGGAATGGGTCCCTTTTTAAGTCTTGATCCCCCCCAAGGTTTCTTACTTATAACATTTAGAAAGCATCTTTGACAGTGTTCAATGTGCTAAATAAATAAATCTGACTTAACCTTATTTAGTGGTTTGACAGATCAGCTTTGCAGATAGAGCCGTGCCACAGACCAATTTTCAATCAGACATGGATCGAGACGGTCTGATGGTCAGCTCTCATTAGGGTTATTATTTATCACTTCCCTTTAGTGGTAAATCTCTTGCGTAAATCACGCTTTGCTGTAGTCCCAACAGCACTCCCTAATATTGACAGACTCATTTGAATTTAGAGACTTGTGTTAGTATTTGCTATAAAAATGCAAATAACAATGTGATTCTGTAATATGGTCCTCTATTTAATCTGTAGACAAATATGCGCTTAAATAAAATAATTAATTGTAAACTGCCTGGGGTTTTTATGAATTAAACATTTTTGCCCTTTTTTTTTTTTACATTTAACTCACTCTGTCACTCACATGCACACACAACTTTAATTTTCTGACCTATAACACTGGAGCAGATCTTGACAGTGAAGCCAGAGAGGTGTGAGGGCTCTGTGTTCTTAGGCCTGATCAGGCTGCTGAGTGTGAATTTATCCTGAGATACAGTCAGACACCTTGAACTTTGCTCGCTGATGGAATCAGGCTCTCCATCATCCTGGGAGGCAGCAATTTGATACTGCACGCTCACGCTGGGCTGTTCCGGCTGGTACCTGCTCATAAGCAAAAAGGGAGCAAGGAAATGACAGTCATTACAAACAATCCAAAACCCAGTCAGAACAATCACAATCTTCACCATTTCCCAAACATGGGTCAGCCAATGCATCCTACATCGTACCTCAAAACCAAAACACAGGCGGCCACTAGGGTGTAAGCCAGCAGCGTTCCAATGGACATGAGATCCACCAGATCCTTCAGATCAAACAGAAAAGCCATCACAGCTGCACAGAAAAAAAGAAAACCTTAAGCTTTATCGAATACTAACAGACTACCGACTGAGCAATGGACGTTATTTCAGTTGATTCACACACAGACAATATTACTAAATTATTACATTTAAATATATGAGATTTAAAAAAAATTGCTCTGCATGTCACAATGTATCCTCAACTAAATGGTTACCATTTGTAAGATCAAATTAAAAACACAAAGATAAAACCATCAAAGACAAACCTTAAAGAAAATACCACAAACCATATACAAACTATTGGGACACTATTTCAGTCTGGTACATTGTACATCCTCACAATACTAAAGAAACAGCACAAATACGCTTGGCTGGAATCAAGAAATGAGCCATCATAGAGCATGTCTGAATCCCAGGTCAACCCTTTTAGATTCTAGTTTCAATCTCAATCAGATTTGCTCAAGATTTAGCCATTAATCATTTTCTTAGCAGCACAGCTGATATGTGTTTAAAAAGAACACACTGTTAGTGGTATTTGTCCTCACCTGCCACAATTCCAGAGGTTATAGTGGCAATTACAGGGGTTTTGGATTTAGTGCTGATTTTAGCCAAGAATTTGAAGAGCAGCCCATCTTCTGCCATGGCCCATATTATTCTGGGCATTGGAAACATGGAGCCTAGTAGACTAGTGGAAAGGACAGAGACAGACATGCAGTATAAATTATGGTTATAACATTACAAAAAAAAACTTTCAGTTTAGGTAAAAAACACTGATGATAACTGATTTTTAACAGAGAATAACTGCAAGACATATATATATATATAACAACACTAGTTCTATTGACCTTCCGTAGTAACCTTCTCAGTTCTCAGAATTAGCACAGGTTAGCTAGGCCAGTATGGAGTGTTCATTGCAGCAAAGTAGGATCAATACCGGACACTGCTTTAGTTATTTAGCTTTAATGTTCAAAAGGCTGATGGGTGTCATAAGACGTAGCTCCTGATGTAACCTTTCAGCCACATGGGCCCATTGTGAATTCTTCAACTTTCATCTTAGTCGTTCTTCAACATGGGGAAAAGCAAAGAACACACAATTTAAAGCCAAATGTGTGTTGACTTTTGCCAGGCAATGTCAAATAACTAGTGTGTTGATATAACCTTGTATCTGTCCCATTTACAGGACCATGGTGGCCTAGCAGTTAAGGTACTGGAATATGGATCAGAAGGGCCGGGGTTCAAATCGACTTCTGCCAAACTGCCACTGTTGGATCATGAAGCAAGGCCTTTAATCCAAAACTGCTTGCCCTGCAAACCTCATAAAAACCTGTCTGCAAAAATCTAAAAAGAATCTAAAAATTAAGCTTCTGCGGTGGCCATCTCAATCCCCTGAACAAAACCCCATAGAAAACCTGTGTGTGAGCTACAGCGCACCACCCTTTAATCAGTTATAAACCCTTTATTCATCTTTAACAGGGTGCCATTAATTGTTAAATGTAGGGGTCGACTGATTAATTAAGTAGTGTAATTTGATATCATCTGTGCTCATGTGGCCAATATTCAAAAATAAGGGAAAAATGCAGAGAAACTTTGCTTCCTGCATTACAACTTGCAGCTTACATAGTGTGACTGAATGTTCTCTCATCATCTTTGTTTTTAATCACTCAGCAGTGAGGGCAGGGCCATATATTAGGAGATGAAAACTTATGTTTCAAGTATTACTTGCTGTTCTTAACTGGATCTGGGACTAACAAAAAAAAGGCCGTACTAACCTGAACTACTCTAACGTTTCTTTTTTGCAAGTATTTACACTTTTTTGTTTTGTCCCCCAGAAACATGATGGTGATGTTATCTGGTAAACACATGTACCTAATTGCAATAAAACTTAACATTCATTGTATTTATCGTCAATGTAATTTTTTTTGTTAATAAAGAATATATTTCAGTTCAGTAGTTGTGTGTCTCATTTACTATTCTGAGATTTCTCAAAGTGATATCGGCATTACAAAAGTGATTTTGGCCTAGGTCACCCTGCCCATGCCATTAAAAAAAAGTCAACCAGTACTTTCAACCACTATTTGTATACTTGCAGGCTGTTTTGTATTTTTTTTTTCATTATGCAATATGTATCCTAATATTTCTCCAGTCTTTTGAAAAATCAAAAACAAATACGAGAACCATTTCAGAAATGTATTTAGTAAGGAAATCCCAAACAGGCTCAAGTATTTCATTTTGTTCATAGGAAACCTTTAACCGGTTACTTGTTATAATCCTGAAAAATGCTGCTCACAAAAATTCGAGCAGTGCAGCCCGTCTCATCTTAGCCATTTTAAATGTTCAATACCGAGCTGTTTCGGGTTATCTATAGAGCTGCATTCACAGGAGTGATATTTACCTTGTTGATAGAGCACACAGTGAGCCAACAGCCACAGCGTATGTAGCACCTTCCCAGCCCACATATTTAAAGGCCACAGGCAAAGGGCTGTTTTTATCTAGCATGTAGTAAGGCATCATCACAGTGAGAGCTGCAGAAACGCTGAAATAAGCTACAAAGCAGATCAGGAGTGAGGCCACAATGCCAATGGGGATAGCCCTCTGGGGGTTCTTCACCTCCTCTCCTATAGAAAGAGCAGCGACAGAAATTTAGTTGAATAGCACGTAAAGAAGGGGACAAACATTAGCAGTGTGGAATTAATTAGAAAGTTAACTGTAAGAAAAGATCATCATCCTCAACCTCACTAATCCTATTCTGGCAGACCTTATTTCCTAAAACCTTGTGAAAACCTTTATAGAAGAATAGCGGCTGTACTATTACTGACGAAAACTATACAGATCAACACACGTTCAATTTTTATCACTTTGTTGCAAATAAACAAACTACACACAAACAAACTACCAAGCCATATTTGTTTAAGAGCTGAACCTTCTAGCTGTGGGAAACATAGCTCAAATGAATTATTTCTTTGCTAAATTGCAGATTTTTTTCCCAGATTAAGTGGAGAAAATACTGTGGAATCACTCAATGCTGTGAAAAAATAACTTTGCAACTGAGCTGTAAGCTGAATGAAAAGCATTTGCATAGACATAGTGTTTAAATAAAGTCAAACAAAAACCAACACAAACAGAAGAAAACAAGGTTGCAATTGATTAAAGAGAAGCAATCATGGAGTGCTAATGACTGGATATTGAATCATAAATCTTCATTGGTTAAAGAGATGATGCTGGATAACGTCTTTATCTAGTGTCGCTCTAACAGACCACATAAAACTGTGTAACCAGGGTAACCAGGGAAGATGTCAAAACGTAATCGTCGTATAAACATCAATAGAAAATATATTTAGAAAACTGACATTTTCAGAATTAGAATTAAAAAAAAGATCATTCTAGAGGTCTTCCAGTGGGTAGGCTTATGCGCTTACCTAGGGTTGGGGGGGGATTTAAGCGCCGATATAAAGTAATCATTAGGGTAGTTAAGTCCTTCGGCTCCTTGGGTAGTGCCTGAAGGTACTTGAAACAATTTTTAATATCCATTAGGCTGAAGCTTAAAAAGCTAGGTTAACGCTCTCTGGATGAAGAGTAGAGGTGTCTGCAAAACTGTTGTGCCCTGCTTATTAATTCCGTACTGAAACACTCATGTTAGAGGATCTAATTATATTTTTGTCTGTTTCGGAACATACATGACAATAAAATGTTCGATTAAATAAAACAGTAAAACATTGCTAAATTAATATATGTGATTTTTCCCCACATATAAATTATTTCAAATATGGAAACATGTAGGGGGGCAAGACATTTTAATTGGACGGGCACTGTCCCCCAATGCCTGCCCTTAGCCATTGCCCTGACAGACTGGTTTTGATTTAGTTCAAGATTTGCAAAAAAAATTTAATGTTTCACAAAGCTGAAATGTCCAGCTTTTAAACAAAACTTGTTGGTTCCAGGGCAGCACTGTAGTGTTGTGGTTAGCACCATCACTTCACAACTCGAAAACATCCATGTTATTTTAAATGTTTTTTCTAAAGTGCCTTACGACGTATTGGTGTGCTATCTAGGCTTGTCCCTGCCTTGCGCCCTGTGTTGCCGGCTAGGCACTGGCTTACCTGTGAGCCTGACTATGATTAAGGATAAGTAAATAAATAAATGTCAAACAAAAGGTAAAAAAAAAAAAAAAGATCCACTAACGGTGATTCTATTATTTTTCCCCCGTGGTAGAAGATGCAGCAACTTCTTATTAAATGACATTCTAATGACTTAGAAAGGACCAGAATCTACAAAAGCATACACTAAGTGCTAAAGACTGTAATAGTTATTTAAATATTATATTAATAACATTTCAATCTGTAACCCCCCCCCCCCCCCCAACAAGCATAACTAATAGCAGGAAGCAAGTAAAAATAAGAAAGTGACTAATGTTGAGCTATTACTCACCTGTGGTAGCGATACAGTCAAACCCAACAAAAGCATAAAAGCATGTAGCAGCGCCTGAGAGAACGCCAGTAATGCCAAATGGCATGAATCCTCCATTACCAAGATTGCGGTCTGGAACTGATGCACTGCAAAAAATGTATTATCTTAAACAGTTAATTCTATTAAAAAAAAATTCAAAATTAACTAACTACACAGATGTACAATCCACTAATAATAATCGTAGACTTACTTTCCACTGAAACTGTTGTTAAGTAACTCATCTGGGTTCAAATGCCAGTTTTTGATGTTGCCTTTGATCAGGCCAGAGATCACAACAAACATCAAGACCAGCACATTAATGCAGGTGAAGATTTTATTCACCAGCGCTGACTCCTTCACTCCAAACGCCAACAAAACTGAAAACAATGCAATGTACATTTATTCACTCACTCACTTTCCATACCTGCTAAATCCAATTCAGGGTTGCAGGGGTCATAGCCTATAACCGGCAGCATAGGCAGGGCGCAACCCTGGATGAACAGGTGTCTGTCTTGCTCACCTTAGAGATGGCAATTAACCCCACACAGCTTTATAATGTGTTAGGAATCCAGAGTACCTAACTAAATGTCAGATATAGGGAGAACATGCAAGCTCCACAAAGACATTGCTCAGGTAGGAGCTTAGACCTGGGTCCGGAGCTATGAGCCAACAGCGCCAACCACTGCCCCACCAAAAGTCCATAGATATTTAATTATTTAGTACACATACAGACGTTCCTAAATGTTTAGGACCACCACACAGAAATTGGCATTTTTACTCCAGAACTCACTGATTGCATCAGACTGCATCATTCATCTGCCAGTCTATTGTAATCGTGCTGTACTTGCCCATCAAGTGTTAAACAACCATCTCATGCCTGAATTCTGCTTGTTTTAGAGTATTAAAAACCCAAGATCATGTGTCCCAAAAAAAAAAAAAGGCTCTTTTTTTTCGGAATTATTAGTTAGTGAAGGTGTAGCAAGAACACAATTCACAACGCAGTAGTGAAATAAAAATAAATAAAAAAATGAAATGAAGTGAAATTAAAAAAATATAGAATAAAATAACAAGCAGGGACTTTTTCAGGTGCCAAAAAGTCTGATCAATCACGAAAAACCACACAATCAAAACTAATGGAGGAACAACCAAATATTGACTTTTCTGAAAACAGAATGTGTGATTTGTGTGTAGAAACATCTTATTATTAGTAAAATTCACAATGTACTGAGTATATCAGTTTATTATCGAGTAAATACGCAATTCGTTGTCTAAATCAGAATTTGGAGGGGTGGTCCTAAACTTTTGGCTGCTGAAAAGGAAGTATTCAAATGACTTAATAACAGTAATAAGCATTTAGTATAGGGTATTGAAAAAGGGTCTTACGAGTTAGAATAATGATGATGAGAACGGCAAACATGTCAGGATACTCAGCTAAAAATCCAGGGGCATTGATGCTCATGTGCTCCTTGCAGAATATCTCGATTCGCCTCCCTATGAGCTCATCGAAAGTGGCGCTCCAAGCTCGAGCCACACTGGAGGTCCCTGAGAGTAAAGGTTCAAAATACAGGAAACATTTTCAATAAACAAACACTAAACAGTTACACAATGAGGGTATAAACAGTCTAACACAAAGAATTCTTCTGATATTATAAATTAAAGTCTGACAACTCTCCAAATTACATGGACACCGTTATCCGAATTCCAGTTATACTGTACTCTAGATCTACACTATTATAAAGAGCCAAGAAGAAAACAACAGATATAAATGTTTTGAATGGCTTTATACCTTTATAAAGGCACGTGAGATCATCTAACATCACATGCATGTGGTGGTACAAGTTATGTAGAAAATGTAGATGGGCTGAAGGCTAACGATGGGAGGTGTAACGACACGTTCTGCTCACAAATCGATTCACGATATGGAGTTTACAAATCTTGTTTTGTTTAGTTTTTTTCTTAAGTGTAGGCGATGCAGAATAATGCATTTTCTTGAATACAATTTTAAACCACAACCTTGAAGCCACTGCAATTAAAATGAAACACTAGAATCTCCTAATACTTAACTATTTGAAATCCAAACCATTTCTTGGAACTAGTACATTCTCAGAACAAGGTTTGACTTCATAAAACAGGACCTTGATTTAGCCATTTCTTATCTGACCTAGATGCATCCTCCCATATACTGCTAGACAGTGTGATTTCTTTTAATCAAGGTTTCATGGCTTGAGTGTGTAAAGAAAGAAGCAACTTTGTGTACGATTCATGGAACAAGCAGTGATCAGTTCAGGAATTCACATATCCTTTCCAAATAAAATCCTAATTCATCCTCAGCTGCGTGGAATTTACAAGGAACATTATATGACATTGGAAAATAGGTTTGGCAATGACAAGCCATTAAAATAACTAGAGAATAGAGATAACTACAAAGAAAGAAAGGAAATGTTTAGAGAGAAGTGTCCCCTGTCCATAGTGTAAGCACGCATTCCTGGGTAACCATCAAAAATTTTGTTTTTAACGGACCAACAGTCCACTTGAAACTTTTAATTTTGTTATTTATTATTTATTCTTACTCTTCACTGTGTTCAATAAGGAGTCACATGGTGGGAGTGATTCACTTTCAATACATTACATAAGATATTCAACAATTTACTATAAAACAAGCTTTGTGTTAATTATTTTGCCCAATTGTAGCTCATTGCATGTGTTTTAATCATGTATACGGTAAGCTACACTATAATCTATACAGTATATATTAAACTCCTGAGGTGAGTCAACTTGTAATGGATATGGTGGAACGTATACCCATCTTACAATGAGGATTATCTGTACTTATTTTAAATGTAGAATTTTCTATAATGTCACTATTATCAAGATACTTTTTGATGTTACTGAGATGCAAACAACAAAATTCACATCAAACTGTGTTTTTAAGTTGTTTTATAGAACACAATATACATTTTCCAATATCTAATAAGAACATTGTGATTGTGCAGCAAGTGATATATCCATGGGGGGTGGGGGGTGGGGGTGGGGGTGAACAGAAGCATGAAAACCAGCCGAGAGTGCCACGCATTGACTGTTCAGTAGGGTCTATGGTCACCCAAGACTGCCAAATTGTCCAGCAATTAGAACAGGGAATATTTCTAGCTAGACAATATGATTCTGTCCATGGCCTGTCACTGTCACTGTGCTTTGCTATTGCCAAAAGCATTTATCCACACATCCAAATATTTGAATTCAAGTGGTCCATTCACTTCCTTAGTAACATGTGTATAAAACCAAGCACCTATGCATGCAGACTGCTTCTATAAACCTTTGTTATACAATGGGTGGTTCTCAGGAGCTCAGTGAATTAAAGCATGGTACCAGCAACAAGTCCACTAATAAATATTCCACACTCAACTGTCAGTGGAATTATAAAGTGCAAGCGACTGGAAATGACAGCAACAAAGTGGTAGGCCATGTACAATCGCAGCTGAGGCACAGTGTACAGAGATTGCCAACTTTCTGCGGAGTCGATCATTACAGACCTCCAAACCACATGTGGCCTTCAGATTAGCTGAAGAACAGGGTTTGGAGAAAGTCGCTATATAAATTAAACTTATTATTATTACTACAACTACTTCGAGAGCTTCAAGGAATAAGCTTTAATGGCTGAGCAGCTGCATCCAAGATGTACATCAAGAGCAATGCAAAGCGTCTGATGCAGTTGAGTATAGCACACCACCACTGGACTCAAAAGCAGTGGAGAAATTCTCTGGAGTGAAGAATCGTGCTTCTCCATCTGCCCATGTAATTCTTCAGAAGATGGGTTCAGCCCATTAGTTTTAATCAGTTTCAGCATACCAATAGATTTTGGAAAATGTTATGCTCCCCAACTTTGTGGAAACAGTTTATGGATGGCCCCTTCCCAGTACGCACCAGTGCACTAAGCAAAGTCTATAAGAATATAGATGAGAGAGTTGTGTGGAAGAACTTGACTGGCCTGCACAGAGTCCTCCTGACCTCAACTAGACAGATCATTTTTGGAATGAATAGAGACCGCGAATGTCTGACCTTACAAATGCGCTTCTGGAAGAACGACAAAAAATTCAAATAAACACATTCCTTAATCTTGTGGAAAGCCTTCCCAGAACATTGGCCTGGCTTCATGTTAAACCTTATTGATTAAGAATATGTCACTTAAGTACATTTGCGTGTGAAGGTAGACGTGCAAATACTTTTGGCAATATAATGCATCTACAACACAATGCATTGCACACCTGTTTCATTGCACACCATATTTCTACTACAATCCAGAGCAGAGTTATTCCTATTTAACTATTATCATTTATCAGCGTTGCTTCTAAATTTCTGAAGTCAAGTTTATGTTTATGGGCTTTAGTCTGCTTTCTTTTTAACCCTGAAGACTCAATTGTCTGCATTAGCCTTGGGTGTTTGTATTGTGGTATTTGGTACAGATTAGGAATGATCTTAAATAAGCTCCCTCGGATTGCATAACTAATAAATGTCCATTTTGTTTCAAGGCTGCATGCTGTAGGATCAGAACATTGTGATAATAATAAATATAATATTTCTACAGTCACCAAGTCCTGTGGAGTCATCTAATCAGACATTAATGAACACTTTAAGTAAGTAGCAATAATATGTTCTACTCTGTCTTTTAAATGATCAGAAAGCCATTCACCCCTACCCCCAACCTCTCCAAAAACACAAGCATTTCTCACCTATAATGTATGAGAGGATGAGGTTCCAGCCAGTGATGAAGGCCCATAACTCTCCAACAGTCACATAACTGTAAAGATATGCTGAGCCAGTCCTGGGCACACGTGCACCGAACTCAGCATAACATAGTCCGGCCATGACTGAGGCCAGTGCAGCAATGAGAAACGACAAAACGATGGCCGGACCAGCATTTTCTCGCGCCACTGCACCTGCCAGCACATACACACCAGCTCCAAGCGTACTTCCAACTCCAAGTGCCACCAGGTCAAATGTGTTAAGACATCGGGACAGCCGTGACTCCGTTGTGCTGCAGTCCACTGCCTTTACTCTCAGCAGAGCCTTCCCAAAGCTCTGGAGCACAGCTAGGCCCATGATAAGATTTCACACAACACTCTCACACACACGTGCGTTTACACAAACACACAGACACGTGCGTGTACACATACAGACACACGTGCGTGTACACACACACACACACACACACACACACACACACACACACACACACACACACACGCCTGCACTTCTTCCCAGATAGGTTAATGACCTGCAACAAACAAAACAGAGATTTGTTATAATGGGGTAAATGTGAATAATTTGTAGCAACCTGTATGGACGGTATGTGTTGGTACCAAAAAGCCATCAAAGATGCTAGTTCATGAACCAGCCGTTTGAAGTGCAAACTATTTAATATACGCAGCTTACAAAAATTAGGGGATATTTTGTCAAGGATATTTCATTTTTAAATTGTTTAATAATTTTCTCAAAGCAGTATATATAGAAAATCTAACTAATGAACCAAACAAATTTAAAGCAACAAGGATTTATAGAATGCTTAGAATTACACTAAACACTTGTCAATCAGCCTATAAAACGTCATACAAGATTGCTAGTCAGTTTACTCCATCTTCTAACAATTACAACTCCAAAAGAAGGAAACATTATGAGAAGAAATACATTATACCACCATATAGAAAATTAACATTATCAATGGAGAACTCTGTACTCGTAGTCGTTTGTAGATAACGGATTCCATATTTAGCCATTCACATTGCTTAACCCTCTTGTAGTTTGCAGTTCATCTGCACATACTTTGTTATTCCCCATTACCCTGTTCTTTAATGGTCAGGACTCCCCACCGGACCAGCACAGATCAGGTACTATTTGGGTGTTTGATCCTTCGCAGCTCTGCAATGACACTCGTATAATGGTGTGTTGAGATGGTAAAGCTGGATCGATCTCAGCAGTAAGTCTTCACTCACTGTCCACTTTAACTGGAACATTCAACTTATTGCTCTACCTTGTAGATATAAAGTCAGAGACAGCAGTTCATCTGTTGCTCCACAGTTTGTCATCCTCTAATCCTGTATCACTCCTCACAGAACACTGCCTACAGGATACTGATGGTTAGATATTTTAAATGTCAGACTGTTTCCAGCAGTAACAATGCTGTTTAAAAGTTGTTGATCACTCTATGGTCTGTTTGTTTCTTGTGCATCTGGGATATGTTTTGTATGGATTATTGTTAGTCAATAAAACCTCACATTACATGTGTTGTACCATGTCTTCCCAGGTTTCAGTGCAAGAACATGTATTAATATTAATATATTAATGTATTACTTTCAACAGTCAATGTTATATTTATTTAGCAACTGAAAAAACAAGAAGTATCTCAGGTCAATAGTAAAGGCCTAAGTAAATGTGAGTGCATTTGCCACAATGTCCTACATTTTTCTGATTATACACAAACAAACGAACAAATACAAACAGTATACATGGCACAGAATACAACATTAGACTATAGCACTACAATAACTCAAACTGGAAAACTCAATCCAGTAACAATCAAGACTCCAGGCCACGATACACACCATTTGCAAAATGTTTGTCACATTTATAACTAACATTTAAAATTACTGACATGTCCTGACACAGTTAATTCAAACGTATTTATGGATTACGACAACAGTACATTCCAAAGCAGCTTTGAGGTCCTGGTTTAAAAACCACTTGGAAATGTGATGTTACACTCTGATAGTGCAATCCAGAACCACAGTTGAGGGGGAAAAAAAATCAGCCTTTAAGCACTGTGACAACTCTGCACTGTTGCATCAATACCCAAGTCCCATAAGCAACCCTGAAGCAACAGAGGCATTAAAATACATGATGGAAATGATTTGTGTCATCTTTCTGCAAAGTGCACTTCAAGCAGAGATCTGTACTTAGAATGTGGGCCTTATCATCATTGATGCTCCTGGTTGGAAATTATCGGGCAAGGCAATATGGCCACAACAAACTTGATACACAACTATTAGATCAGTCAGCAATTTAGTATAACAGCAAAGAACCACTGCTAGGCATAGACTCAGCACTACCTTAGATAAGGTCATACACAGTACTACAAGCTTGCTCTTCTACTTAATAAATAAGCATAAGACCTGCATAAATCAGCAGACCAGTAATAACATTTGGTAGAATAAGTAAATTACAAATAAGCACTTGACAAACTGTTTACCACCTGCCCAACAACAACAACCACAGAAATATTAAAGCAGTCCCTATTAAAGCAGTCAAAACCCAATGGCTCTCCTACATCGGATTCCAAATCTCCTAATGAGTACACCCCTACCACCTCTAGCTGAACTCTTTCTTTCTCAAGTACAGATAAATCCATGATAGGGGAAGTGTATCTAAGGAGTCTCTCAGTGATAAAAGTCTGCTACTCCAATCAGGTTCATATATAGAACCCTAAGGCAGTTATATGGCAGTGTGACTACAGCACCTGTGCATTGTCCTCATCCACATTCAGCTCAGAGTGCCTGTGACCACCTCCCACTACTCCCTTCAAATGCCACCAGCATATTAAGTTAAAGTAGGATGAAGAATAAGCGTTCTTATATGTGATTACAGCTGATTTGAGACAAACAGTGAGCAATCCCAAGGATAACGGTCAGAAAGGCTCATAATAAATGTTAATCAAATGTTCTATAAAGAACAACACCACAACAACTTGAGGTGCACCAATCGATTGTCTGGTGGCCAGAATAGGCCGGTTCTCAGCCTGCTCGATCATGACCAGAAAGTCTCGGCTGGTATAACTTTTCTCATATAACTGATACACAGTTATACTTGCGCACAGTGACTCAAACGCAGCCACACAAAAAGAACAGCGCTTTTATTATCTTTAATTCAGAACTCTGTTCATGCTTGAAACAGCAGTCACTCACTGTAAAGAACTAAAATGCTAAAATAACTAAAATAACTTCTTGACACAGCTGCCTCGTCAGTCGGTCACGTGACTGACTGTGACGTACGCAGTGCGAACACGGTGTAGCCACAATGGCAGAGGATAAGGCTGGCCGTTTTCACAAGTGGAGATATTCTCACTATTTTCAATTTGCTGAACGCAGAGAGAAAAATATTACTGTGATGTGCAAGTTATGCCCAAGCCAAAAGCACCTCAACTGCTGCGAACTCGACGAGCAATCTGTCAAGGCATTTAATCAGGCTGCAAGCTAAAACAAAACTTGTGGCTAAAAGACCATGCACTGAAGTGCCCCAGTATCAGACAAACAAGCTAAACCGAACTTTCATTCAGTGCCAGGACTAAAAGTAACTCAGGGAGAAATTAAGAGACATGTTGCAAGATACATTTTGTAATTTCCAGATTTGTATGAGGGTTTGACTATAGTTTAATTCACATAGATTTTAGAATGTAACTTAAAAGCAATGTAATGAGGAATTAGATTACATTTTCCAGAAAGTAATGAGTAAAGTAATCCCATTACAATTTTATTTATGTAATGAGTAATCAGTAATATATTACTGTTTTTGAGTAACTTCCCCAACACTGACCAATATTGATCTATATAGGAAGAGAATCTTTAGTGAACTTGAAGATAACTGAAAATGTGTCCTCGTTGTCAGCATTTGTTTGCCTAATAAACAAACACAGTTTAAAGCTAGAACGGTGTTTAAAACAGAATTTAATTGTGAATAAATGTTAGTAAAAGTAATGGGTTTTCATGTGTGGCTATATTTGGGAGCCCGTCTATGACCAGCACAGAATCAGCAATAAGACTGATCAGCAGACTATGGGTTGTGGCCGATTAACTGAAATCCACCTGTATTTAACACATAAAAGAGCACATGCTGCAAGGAAAACACATTGTAGCAACATGTATATGGCAACTTGCTTCCCATAACAAGAAGAACCAAGTATGCTGAAGCATTCAGCCCTTTTAATCCAAAAAATTAAATTACAGTATTTAACATAACCTGAATTACATTAATTTAATAACTTAAGGATCGCATCCTAACATTCATAAAGCAATCAAAGCAAACAAAATCGTTGCTTTGGAAATAGACCACATATTCAGGGAGTTTTAGTTTGCTAGTTTGGGCGCACCACGGATGGTAAATGAAGCACACAAACAACAATCCTACCAGGGTTCGTTTTAGTTTAACCAAATGTGCCATGCGTGAACACACCCTTAATGTAGGCAAATTTCCAACTTAACTTTGAAAAGCACATTTTCACAATTCAGCCCTTTTGAAAATCATATTAATGGACTTCTCAGTCAAACGTCACTGTTTTCATTCCCACAAAACTTCATCTATAGTTAAGTACATCTTAAAGTGGCCTTTTATTGTGATGCACCTGTGCACTAATCATGCTGTCTAATCAGCATCTTGATACAACACACCCTTAAGGTGGATGGATTTACTTGGCAGAACAATATTTGAGTGAAGGCATTTTGTGTACATAGGCAAATCAAAAACAAAAGTATTGCATTTAGATCTTTGTTCAGTATATTTAATTGCAATTTTAAAATCTACAAAAATGTGTTTACACTTTAGAAAATAATGAATGCATAATCAAGGCCCTAATCAGCTGCTGATCTCTCCCCTCTAAGAGAAACAACGCACCAGAACACTCGACCATCAGTAAAACACAAGAGAAAACAAACCTGTGCTGTAAAAAACTAATTTCATTCGATTGTTAAAGCATTATCAGAGCAACTGCTAAAAGTAGGATTAAAAGACAACAAACACCCGACATTACATAAAGTCCAGACAGGGTTAAGTCTTTAATAACATCTCAGATCTGCATGCTCGGTAATCCTGCTAATTATCCCAATAACTTTTGACATCACCTTCCACACAGCAACCTTGGCATTCCTGCTTGAAAGACAGAGTAGAACCAGACTGTAAATCAGGCTAATAGCGAACAGCATGACATATGAACCCATAGTATTACATACCTCCGTCAGAGTCAAATATGCAGAAAATGTGGGCAGGGACTGCACTCATCCCAGTTCTTTACCAATCATAGCACAGAGGAACAACAATTATTAGAGGCAGTCACATACACTTCATAAAATATACCTGCCTTATAGTAGGCATGAACCAATATGAATCCATCTCACAATTGTGTCTTAAAACACTACATATGCCTCTAGTAACTGTACAGTCTGTTGTCCAACAGTCACACAAAGTCACAGAACAATCAACCAACAAAAACCAAACAAACAGTCTCCCTTTTCTGTAAAGGACATGATGCCCAGGAGCTTCAGTGCTGCTTATAATGATCACATGTGCAAAAAAACATTACCTGCAAAGTCACCCAAACTTAAAAAGATCATTTTAATGTGTATATATACACACACACACACACACACACACACACACACACACACACACACACACACACACACAGACACACAGACAGACAG
>JAUZST010031571.1:0-29054 GCA_034779995.1 Parotocinclus haroldoi | reverse complement strand
TATATATATAATATTATATATAACTATATAACTATATAATTTCTTATATACCCTTACAACTTTTATTCATGTTTACCATGGGTGAGTGTAATGTTGAAGTTAACTGTAGTCACTGTATTGATCTATAGTAAATACAGTATCATAAAACACGTAGCATTAAATGATTATAAAGTACTACACTAAAAAGAGAGTTACTATAGAGACCCTGAGTTTACCTGAAGCGTACGCCTATATTCACTCACCAAATCAATAACATTAGACATACCTTATGCTCCATACTTCTGCCTTCCGTACTGGCCTCATTCTCCGTCTTCTCTGTTCTGCTCTCGCCTTGTATCGTAGGCTCCTCAGTCACACGGTTAGACACATCCTCGTCCAAATTCTTCTCCCCTATGCTTCCATTCGGCAGCAGCTTGCTGTCAGTGTTCACAGTTTCACTGTCTTTGGCATTTCTGTCCATCTGACCTAATATCCCATTGGCAGACGGCATGTGGGCATGACTAGTGCTGCCTGCGCTTTCTGTGCTGGTGTCCTGTGACTCCTCTTTCGTCTTGTGTACCGGGCTGGACTTAGCAGGTCTGGCAGTCTGCTTCACAGGAGAGCTCTCCTTCCTGCCGTCTGTATGGCTGCGAGAGAGACAGAAGGATAAGATAGGTCAGAGGTATCCTTTCACCAGTCAGTAAAGTCTCAGTATAGTGGCTCCCTTGTGTAGCTAGTGTAAAATCCTGCAAGAGCGTGTGGAAATGTGTCAAGAGTTAAAAATATACCATTGTCGCTTCACAAACTTCCTCTATCATGTAGGGCAGCACTGTGCAAGTGTGTGTGTGTGTGTGTGTGTGTGTGTGTGTGTGTGTGTGTGTGTGTGTGTGTGTGTGTGTGAGTGTGAGTGTGTGTGAGAGAGAGAGAGAGAGAGAGACATGCGCATGCGTATTTCTTTTGTTAGGAGAGGATGTGAGAGCGTGCAGATCAGGAGAGGGCTGAAAGAGAAGAGGAAGAGGAGGATGAGAGAAACAGAAATAGGTAGTAGCCCCAAAACTGCACCACGTCGCAAGAGTCAGCCTGATGTCCTGCTTTGTTACACACATCAGCCGTGTATATATCAGCCACTACAATAACTGCACAAGCTACAAAATAAAGAGAGGTTCAAAAATATCTTCTTCATAAGAGGGCTTCTTAATAATGTATGAAAACAGGAAGTCACAAATGACCACTTGAGGAGTTTCTCAAACACACAGGTGAACTACACTGCTCACTAAAATTAGGGGATATTTCAGAATGAAATCTCTCATAATGAAATAACCCCCAATGTTTGTGAGCAGTGTAGTTATAGCAACTAGTTCAGAAGTAAGCATGTCAACTAAATATGTACCAATGCTTTATTCCAAGCATAATCTTTAAATTCCTAATCTCTCTACTGACAGGTCACAAGTTGGTTAAAGTGCATTCAAAGTCCTTTTACTTCAACTTCAAAACTTTAACACGTTTTAAATGATTTGCATCAAATGACTTATAGTGCATACTGCATGTTTCTATCTTAAGAAGAACACTGCGTAGTTAAAGGAGTGAAATATTTAGCTGTGCCCTGTGTTCCAAACAAAGCTTTGAGCCTATCACACTATAGACCAAATTATTACATGATGATAAGCTAGGTGGCATGAAGGGTGGGAGCAGATGTTTACAAATTGCACATTTATTACAGACTTTTTTAGACATTAAAATGCATTTTATTACAATACTACAGTGTTTCATGCATGTATCGTTCATTTGTTCGTATCATTGTATCACCCCTGCTTATCCAGGACAGGGATGTTGACAGGGTAGCCCAGCCAGAGGTACACCCTGCATCAAAGCGTTCTGTAAATCCAACACGATGTTGAAAGGGACTTCAACCCGCAAGACCAGTTGTTTCTAGCAGTTGGCTCTTGGCGCCATGACACCAGAAATACTTTAATATGTTTAGTGGTTTTGTTCGTCTATATTACTAGTCTATTAAATCTACAGTTAGTTTTATATGTTTGTCATTTTACACAAATTACAAATTCTGAACACTGGATAGCTATACAGGCACTGTACACTAGCGACAACTCACTAGCACTGACTAGGGTGCTTTTGGGCCAGTATGGGGTTCACCCAGGTATGACTGGCCCTGCAGAAATGTCGCCTGCTGGCCCCGAGACTGACTACTGTTGATTATGTTGGGCAAATTGATTTGGCAGTCCCAATTACAAGACAAATTTGTTCACAGTGGCTAACTGGCTGAAAGTATCCTTTGACTTCCCAACAAGTATAACCTAGCTTCAAGTTCCTAGAATCATGGAAAACACTGCACACCTGTGTGGAGGAAAGTGATGTTGGTAGTTTGCACTGCTCCATTTTTCGGGGACCAACAACAGAAAACAGGCTCTCGAAGTACAAGAAAAGAGATGCCAGGAACTTTAGTTCTGGCACAGTGAGTGGCTTACAACCAGTGAGGTGGTCCACATAATGTCTGGCAAACAATGACACAATCCAGCGAGTTGAAAAGTTAATCAACACTGCTTACCATAACGGAAAAACTAAACTCCCCTTCACTTCTTATGAGAGAATAGTTGCCCTTCTCAAGAAAAACAGATAAGATGATAAGACTTTCAGTAGCTGACTGATGTAGCATGTGAGAAGTAAGTCACTCAGCTAGATAATGAATTATTAATAATAATTAATAATTATTTATAATAATACCTAATTAATAATAAAACACAAATAAGATTCATAAAGTAATAACTAGTGAGTTTGAATGCCATGTGAGGAAATCAGCTAGCAACCAAATAAGTCATGTTATGCAGTGTAGTAATGAACCGTTATCTTAAGGAGGCATACAACAGGAACTTGCAGGATTTTTTGTCTGGGCAAATTATTACAACATAGATACGATTAATAAATTAATAGATTGACAGTTTTATCAAACAATGTTTCTTTGCTCCAGTTTATTGCAACGGTAATAATTTACAAGGGGCCAGTAAAACTCTGATCCACTGACCCCAGGAAAAAATGTAATGTTAGACACTAAACAGCTCCAAAATAATTGGCACCCTTGGTAAAGTTGGGTACAAAGGTTATGAAAACATGACATGTAGTGACCATGAAGTAATCAAAATGTATTTGTTCCTAATTTCAATTAAATCTGATTTAAAGCCTAGATATCTCATATCTAGAATATATGAAATTAACACTGATAAATAAGTTTACACTAAGAAATCAAAAACTCGTATCATTTAGTGATCAACGTTGCTTTTTTTGTTTTAGAAAGCTGCTGCATGCTCTTTGATTTCATTTATGTATTTTCTAAATTTGATTAAATCTGACGAGAGACTAAGGCAGTTCTTCCATGTCACCTGATGAACCCAGCGAAACAACATCATGGACGACTGCTTACAAGTTCTAAATCTTGCACATAAAACATACAAATTTATACTGAAGCATGCTCCAGCAACATTTTATTCGTATGTATCTTTAGGGATGTAATTTAAGAATAAGAGATATAAATTGTATCCAGTTGCATGAAGGAATGTCACAAAAAGGAGTAAAAATGTCAACCCTGAGAACAGTTTAAACACACACCCATACACACCTATATCCTCCAGCTGCTTCCCAGACTGTGGCCCACCTGCAGACAGCCTTTCCTGAGCAGGGTAAATGGCAGGACCTGTGGGTGGTGCAGACCATTCTACCATACTTGGTCATGTACAGACCTTACAGTTACATGGTGTTTCTAGTTAAAAATGGCTCTGTGAGAGTCTCTTTAGCTGAGAGTCTAATGTTTGATGTTTGAGTAAGTAAGTTTACATTTTACTTTATATAATAATTAAACTTTTAGTTAGGAGAAATGTGGAAATAATTGTCATTTAGCAGCAATGTTGAACTTTATTATATTAAAAGAAACAAAGACAAGATAATGTAGGTTAAATATTCTCAAAGTGGTCTTTTTAAGACCCTTTAATTACTGTTAGTGCCATTCTCGTGTATATTCATTGCTTTAAGAAAGTTTGAGGGCAGTGGCACAGTAAAAAAGACACCTACACAAAGCATAAGAACTGCGTCAGTGGACCTGCAGCGCAAACAGGATGTACACGCATGTGTTTGTGTATTTATAGCATAGATATCTGTATCTAAGGGCAGATGAAAAAGAGCATGCAAATAAAATAATGTAATGGCAAGAATCTGAGAAAATAACCGTTGTATGAGTGAATAATTAAGCTTTATGAATTATTTTAGGGCTTTTTATGTTGACCTACTTTGGGCTGAATTAGTCAGTGCATTGCATCACAATTTCCTGAACATTGAACACACATAAGACATAGAAGCATTTCTGAGGGAGGTACATTGGTTGCAAGTATTAGGTGGTGTCATCTCACAGTGCTAAACATCTCCGGTTACATCTCTGTGAGGTTTTCTGTGGGTACTTTGGTTTCCTTTTACACTCTAAGCGCGTGTTAGGTCAGCTGGCGTATCTAAAGTGCCTCTGTGTGTGTGCACATGTGACTTGAGATGGATTGGTACCCTGGTTGGTTCCAGCTTTGTTCCCTGTGCTGCCCAAAATCCCCATGACCCAGAATTAGATTATATATGAAAATAAAGGAATGAATGAAAGTATATATAAAACTATAAAACTGCACGAACGAATAAATGAGCATGCACGTATTAGACATTGACATATGATATGAACAGAAGAAAAGAATACATTTGTATATTTAAAGACAGTTTGGACTGTAAATCATTCTGATAGCTGGACTCTACCACTAGGGTGCAGCCAAACCTCTCTAAAAATGGCACAATGTATGAGGAAAATCGAAAAAGCACGCAAGTATTTAGAGAGTGCTATCTAATTGTTTTTGTTTTCAATTTGTATTTGCTTTAGCTATATAAAGCTTAAATACTGTCACTCTACAAACCTTCCTGCTCATTTTAAATATCCTCTCTTCCAATAGTATTTAATAGCTCCTGGGAATCACGCAATGTCAACATTTTGATGACGCCTTCCTGTGCAGCTGTGATATTGGTACAACTGTTTTTCTTCTCCTGCCTCATTGTTTCTTGCACAATTAAACATGGATTACATTGTGTGGCTCTTCCGACATGGTGACACTCAGAAAATTCACATCTACTGTAGTAGTAAGAGCATGACTGGTTATGGGACATGTCTCATGTAACACTGGCTGAGTGAGTGTCCGTATATGTCTAAAGACTCTTCGTATAAATTCAGCATTGTTCAGCAAACGACCAGGAAATGATTTAAAGATGTCAGGCTAACAGCCTATTATTATCACATAAAGCAAGTGACAGAAGCTGAAGAAGTGTTCAGAATGACATACTATGCATACTACACATACTAAACCACAGCAGCATTAAGTGATGTAGAAAACAATGGTATTTCCAGTAAACCAAAGACTCCAGGGTGACAAGTTGGTTGTGCTGCACCTGACAAACTTCATTCACTCACATCTATAGATGTATGTTTTATAAGCATCACTGTTTTGCATGGTTTCCTACTGCCAGGTGATTTTAAACATTCCAGAAAAAAAGTGTTCCCCACATTTTGACCTGCACCACCAAGGTGCCTGGTAAGTTATTTAAGTATTTAACACGTATTTAATGAGTATACTATAGCAGAGTAAACTATAGCAGAGTCAACTATAGCAGATCCTCAGATTGGCTCTGGCATAGATCTCAAACAGATCCACTCTGTCGCAGACATCTGCCCTCTGTCTGTGAACACAAGTAGCGTTCTTCAGTGTTCAGTTATGCAACGTTTTGGAAGATGTCCAGCCTTGCCGTGCCCAAATTTGGAGGGGAAAAAAAATAATTTCAAATATGAAAAAGCCTCCCAACAGAGCAGAACCCTTTATTTTTTCAACCAAATAACTAATTCTAAAACACATTCCCTTACTCCTTCTTTCCATGAATCCCTTAATAGTATAAAGTTGTCAGAACAGAGTCAATTACAGAGCCTGGCACAATCAGAAAGCCTGGAGTTTCCCACTGCGTGTATTTTAACAACAGCTGCCAGAATACGAGTGCACTTTTAACTACAATGTCAAACAAAACCTACCAGACATATTATTGCTCTACTACTACTGTCAGATTAGTGGTAATCAGCAACAGTAAAAAAATGACTTCAGTAATAATGTATAAAATATGGCTATTTACTCCCAGCATGACATATTTACAATAAACACAAGTTTGTACAGTGTGTATGAAATATTGCCACAAAAAGCCACTTGAACAAATAAAAAAAATATACATGGACTGGCTTTAATGAATTTACTTCTCACAAGCCCCAGCTCAAGCACTAACAACCCAAGTTTTTTTACTGCCAAATATACAACAACAATAGTAATAGTTATTCATCTTTCAA
Organism: Parotocinclus haroldoi; assembly: GCA_034779995.1. Lineage (NCBI taxonomy): Eukaryota > Metazoa > Chordata > Actinopteri > Siluriformes > Loricariidae > Parotocinclus > Parotocinclus haroldoi. Next base: position 22,663 of record JAUZST010031571.1, on the reverse strand, counting down.
ATAAGTGCAGTGGAATAAAAATGGAATCAGAAAGCTGTATTTGAGAGGATGAGTGTGTACCTGTTCTCTTCAAAGTGGCTGATGAGGTTAGACACCCGGCCCTTTGCTCCTGCCCCTCCTCCTCCTCCTCCTCCTTCCTCCATCATGAACTTAAAGTGTGACTTCTGCCTCAGTGGCTTACACGTTTCTGTCACCGGACTCTGGAGGTGTGTGGGCTTAGGAGGCACTATATTAAGATACAAGAGTAATACAGAGATCTCAAAAGGGGCTAAAAATGAGCCCATCTCAAATATCTTGATAAAGAAATGTGGCTGTTGTCTGGTTACATCTAGCACAAGAGTTACCTGAATGCACCAGTGACAGTTGCTTTTTAAACAATAGGTTGGTTGTGTGCTATTGCAAATAACATCAAAGCTGTGTCACAGGCACAAGCTCAAAATAAGTGCCATAGATAATCACAGTCGTGATGTTATTGAGTCCTCACATAACCTCAACCAAGTTTATATTATACAAAATAAGTAAAAAAAAAAATCAGAAATCAAAACCTCAGTTTGAATTAAACAAAGATGAAATGACTAAAGTATTCAAACTAAAAAGAACGAACATTTAAACAATAAAAATTGATTCATTATTAGCTGTTTATGTATTTATTCACCTGTTAATGTGTTAACAGGAAAATAAAATCAAACAGGCATGCAATCTCCACTATCAGTATAATGGCTGGTAATGAAATTTTGTATAAACAACAGAAAAATGGTAAAAAGTATGGATAGTCTAGCCTTCCGGTGTCATAGGATGCAACTTTTCCACCAAGCTACTTAATAGAGCTGCACAGGACAGCTTCTCTTCTTGAAGAAACTGAAATATTTGACAGATACAACCCATTGAGCCACAGAATACAATCAAATGATCAAATAATGGATATTATGGAAAAACAGTCAATCCTCAGTTTGTCAATCCAACTGTAGCTAAAATTTAGCATTAGGATTGTGTGTAAGAAGCCAAGCATGAGAAACGTTTTGCAGTCTAGCTATCTGATTATCCATTTTGGGTTTAGTGCATGCTAGGAGAACACAATTTTTTATATTAACACTATTCAGCTGTTGATTTAGCTGAAGTTGAAATAAAGGTCTTTATCTGTTTTTGAATGTTTAGGTCAAATCCTTTAACTCCCATAAAGACAATATTAAAACATACAATACTGGGCAGTAAAAACTTTTGTGTAACATGCTTTTCCATTACTTGGGATGAACCCGTCCTTGGAACATGTCTAAAATCCCCTAATCACTATTCTCTACATTCTACATACTACAGAGTCAAGAGCATTATCCACCTATAAGAAATAGGCGTAAACAATTTGGGACACTGTTTGGTTCAACTGGTTCATTGATTTTTGTGAGCAGTATATGTCTAAAATATGTGGAATTAATGTGCATTGTTTTGAAACTACAGTATAAAAATATGACATGACATTCTAGAGAACTGACGGGACATTCTAGGGTATTAATAGTGCTGGAGATGACCCTTTCCTGTTTCATCATGACAATAACACTGTCCACTGTGCAGATTCATGTAGAAACCCCAGCACGTTTGGATGATGCCTGGATGTTTACATACATTTGACCATGCCGTGTTATAATGGTCAATTAGTAATAAAATGGTCAATTAGTGCCTGTAAAGTTAACGTTTAAATTAAATCATTATTGACGGAAATAAGTAGCACAATGATGAATGCATGTAAACTTCTTGTTGTGCTACAGAAATAACCTAGGACAGGTAGGCCGGCCAGGTAAAACACTGATCAATCAAGCGTCTGTTCCAATAATGTGTTCATAGTTCTTGTAGAATGTCTTGTTTGACCAAAACTGGCCAAGTCCTATTTGCACTCATCTGTTTTAAGCGGACAAAATTCCATTAACTGAACTGGAGTTTACATTTCTGGTAGAGCCTGCATACAGTGAAAGAGGCTGATTATTTCCCATCTTATCCCTAACATAATGATTAACACTGTTCAAACAGTTTTCGTGGCTTACAGAACAAACGTCTTAGGACATAAGCCAAGGACATTAGCTACATGCTTTAGTATCAGAATCAGCAATCTATGGCTGTCTAGTCACAATGGCACAGATCATTGTCCAACTCTAATGATTCAGTTAAGCTAGCAATTAGGGCTCAATTAGTAAGATAGAGTAGACTCAATTAAAAAGACTGACTTTAGTTATATCACCTTCAGAGAAGCTGTTCTGTTTGGATTGCATATATTGATAAACTCAAACATAGTACAGCAGAGGATGGACTACTGTTCCCAGCAGCTGGCTGTGCCGTGTCACATTAAGGTCGGTCTAATAAATATAAAGATAACATGATAAAAGAATAATACCTAGTTCATGTCCACTTGAGCTCTGTAAGGGAATGTGGACATTAGTAATACCATATAAATAGTTAACTATGCGGACAAGGATGAAAATATTCCTGCACTGCCAGAAGGAATTAGGATGAGCATTACTGACACGGGAATCTAAATTAAATAATTAGAAACACTGCAATGATTGTTTACAGCACTGCTTCCAAAAATTAGGGGACATTTCATAATGGGGATATTTCTTTTGAAATTAAATTGCATTTTTTGTGAGCAGTATATTAAAGAGTTGTATATAAACTTGGAAAATTACACTATGCATTATAAATCTTGTTCACAATGTATGTTTAGCAGGAGGTTATTTATTTTATGTGCCTGAAAACTGTTGTCCTTGTTCATGTCTATTGTATAATACAGTACAAAAGATATTGTTGTGGATGATCTAACAATGATACAAGATTTGTATACGTTGTGTCTTTTTATTCTTTATAGAAACTACATTTCTACTGTACTGAATTTACTGCCATACAAATAACTGCTCATATAGCGATAAAGTTTCTATGCTGGTGTCATGGCTCAGATCATGCTCTGACTTTCCTTTACTCAGCTTGACCTACAAGTTTAATCATAATTACTCTGCTGCTGTGGTTTGTTGTGAGCCGTGTGGGTGGCTGTTGTATTTAAGCGATGATGAGAACATCTGTGGGCGTAATTGTTTATGAGCGAGTTTGTACCTTGTGGTTTGACACTCCGGGGGAGCTGTCGACCTGAGTGTCTTCCATTTACTCCAACAGAGCGTCTGTCACTGCATTCCTGGCTCAGCTTCTCACTCCGACTGTCTCGCTGTACAGATCCACTGTCAGGATCTAATGGAAGGGAGAGAGAAATAGAGAGTGAAGCCAAAGTACCAAATCAATCAATTAATTTGGGACTCAGTGTGCATTTGTGCACATTCAGATGTACTTTCTTCAATTACTGATCTCTGCACTAGGTTCTGAAAAGGCATTCCACTAAAGTTGACTGCATTTCATTAGTGAGATCACACTGACGTTGGATGATCAGGCCTGGCTCGCATTCTGCACTGAAAAAAAAAAAAAAAAAAAAAAAAAAAAGTTCCACTCCAATTTATTGGACTTTGGTGTGAATGGGGCAATTGTTTGACAAATGTCCTTCTAAATTTACACCTCAAAGAACATCAGAAAAGCGAATGAAAGGTCAAAGAAAGTTATTCGATTACGCAAATGACATTCATGAAATATTCATGGAGGGAAACAGAAGAATGTCAAACTGGACGAGAGTGCCACACATTGACTGTTCATTGACTTGGGTGTATAGTCACCCAAGACTGGCAACATACACTGACAGTGATGGACAGGGATGGCATGGACAGGGTCAGATCGTCCAGCAGTTATTGTGGGATCCTCTAAGAATGAATTTTTAAATATCCTCTAGTTTTTATGAACTGTATAGATTCAGGTCTGTGAGAAAAGAGTCAGCTTTCTGTTCCCAGTGCCTGTACTGCTGTGTTTGTGCAGAAGTGAAACATAAGAGGACTCAAGTAAGTTAGACTTATGAAATTTTGCATTATGATTGGAAAAGTGACTCTGAAACTGGCTGAGGCAAAGCAAGATTCATGTTTATTACCAGGTTCCTCTTTGGAAATCAAGTCACAGTCCATTGTGAAAGCATTCATATGCAAATACAAACACAAAGAACATGTTACTGGTTCCTTAGATTTGTCTTTGGCCTGGGAAACTCTATCAATCTGAAGAAACACCTATCAAGATTAGAACGTATTAAATTAGCTTTGTCGTGTTACCCAACTGCAACAGGCAATCCATATATTTTTACCAAGTTTGGATCTTGGTATAAATATGGGAGCAAAAATGTGGAGCATTTTTGGGGCTCCTAGGGCAGGCTTGGGAAAAAAAAACAGACCAAACGTAAATAGCTTGATTCCCTTGGAGTGACTGGAAAAATGGCCAATATTCAGCGGGATATTTTTAGTGCCAGCCTTTACCCAGGGAATTTAAGGGCTCTTACATAAAACAGATATTTCCCACGCTTCACTGCTGGCTTTGAATTTTTGAGTCTGACCAAGCTAAAACTGCTAATTAGCACTAATGGACAAATGCAATCAGATGAGCTAAACTAAGCTTAGTGATCTATGAGAGCTTCCTAAGCTAATCCAAGCCCTTGATCCAGGAGCCAAACAGTGGCATCTTGGCAGTTCCTTGGATTGAATCCTGGACCTTCTGGTCAATAATCCATTATTGTAATCACTGCCCCAACACCGTTTCACTACTACAAGCAGTTACAATACATTTGCTTTAAATAAAACAGTAAACATTTTGTTTCCCTAGTTTTTCTAGTACTGTGTACTTTAATAATCAGTAACCCAATAAAAAAAACCGACCCAAAAACGGACTTTGGTTTTTAGTAAAATTATTCAGATCATTATAGAAATCGCTAATTCAGATTTTGTGCTTTTAGTTTTGTTGCATATTTATTTATTTGTAACTGCGTTAAAAAATGAAGCATCACTGAAATCTGGGGGCACTCCTGGTCTTTTCTGTCAGATCCAGGCCCTGTATTAAATAAAGCATGTTAAATAAAGCACGCTCAAGAAAGTTTTTTTTCTTGATCCTCCCATAGTTTCTTCCTCATCACATTTAGGGAAATCTTACTTTCCACTATTACTGTACATTTCCTCAGTTTTAAGTATCAGTTGTTCTGAGGACATTTTATTTTTAGTTTCTACTGTCCTGCTGGTAAGGAGATTTGGGTGTACTTGAACCCACTCTAAATACTCTTTTGATAATGCTTAAGTAGTAGAACATCCCTGTAGAATGTACACCATTCAATTTTCTGAGCATATATTCATCTAGCAGTTCATGTGGCTCAGAAATACGAGCTGCAGGACTTTTACTATCAAGGTCATGGGGTACTGTGATAAACTGGTTTACCACATGTGATTTCTGCCCAGTGAATTCCAAGATAGGCTCTAGACACACCAACCAGTATATTTCCAAAAGTCCAAAGAGAAACTTTCACTTTATGTAAATCCACAAAGCTATTCCCCGATCATTGGTTGCAGGAACTTCCGAAGTTGTGAAACTATTTCTAAAAGTCAGTATTTAGGGACTGTTTTTCTCTAATAACTGAACTACATTTTTAAAGGCTAGCGATACAGTGAAATTCTCTCACACATCACTGTTGAAGCATGCCATCATCTGACAGTACAAGGCCTCTTAAAAATTTCTAAATGAAAACACTTTTCTATCTTCAACGATTGCACATTAAGTTGTTGGTAAACCAGCTACTCTTTTAAAGCTTGCTCATCAAGCATGGCGCTGAGTCTGCTCCAAACACATTAGTGAATTAAAGTGGGATTCATTTCTTTAATTGGATGTTATTTATTAGACCAAAAGTGGCATATTTTACCAATGTTTTTTCATGAAATGTAGTACAAAAGTAGCACAGTGGCTCAGTGGGTGGCATTGCCGTTTTGCAGTAAGAAGTTCAATCCCAGGTTCAATCCCAGGGTAGAGTGGCCCAAATCCTTTCTGTGTGGAGGCTGCATGCCCTCCCAGTCTCTCAGTGGGTTTACTCCGGGTACTCTGGTTTCCTCCCACAGTCCAAAGACATGCTTGTTAGGTTAACTGGTATCTCTAATGTGATCCTTATTGTGTGACTGTGTGTGTACCCTACGATGACCTGTAGGGTCCAAATTCTTGGAATTGGCCTTTTAAGATAATATAAGATTGTAAAGCTGCTTTGAGACAATGCCCCGTTGTAAAAAGCGCTATTTAAATACATTTTACTTTGACCTGGCGCCCCTGGCACCACTGTTTTGTGAGCTAGGAGCATCCACAAGGTTTTTAGAGATGCTTCGACCCAGCCATCTAACCATAAGAATTAGCATTAACATTAGATTGATCACATCACTCAAACTCTCCTCTATGTTAATGTGTCAAAGAAACAATCTGAATTTATTCAATTATATAATTGACAAAAAATAATATGTTGTTTTAGGACAATGGTTAAAGCCCTAATAAGTCAAACTATGCATTTTTATGCTGCTTTCCCACATTTTGTAACTCAAAACATACAGAGAAATTTAAGTAATTTCATTCAGGGTGTTCCTCAGCCAAGATGAGGCCATCGCTTTTAAAAATTCTGCATTTGGCACACTATTATTTGGCATGGAGATAGGTCCAGTCATAAACCTGCCATAACGTATCATAACGTAACATGAGCACTTTCAGTTCACATGAAAGAGTACCAGGAAATCATGCTAGCTACCCAACAGAACGACAATACCAGACTCTCACTCGTGCTTTCCAGAAATGTGAACTTGCAGCAGACATTCCAAAGACTAAAGTGAATACCGAGAAGTTGCAAGTTCATTATACTAAATAATCAACCACTATTTGTAGTGGAAGATGTCCGATTTTGTAGGATGTCGAAGAACTTCGGTACAAGCTCAGGTACAAATATGTGTATTTTTTTGCTTTTAATAAGAATTCACATGTGGTCTCTTCAGCCTCATTATGTAACCTTAAACACAATAACAAAAGCAATAATGATTATATTAAAGTAAAAATAGCGAGAGTATAATAATCTATACCAGTACTGACAGTTGTGTATTGGATTTAGATCGGAACAGAAATAGATAGGCCCAGTTGTGAGTTAGGGCCTGTATATTTAAAGAAAGGTGCGCAAAAGTGAAAGAAACTTGCATCTTAAAACAGTAATTCTGATCAAACATTTCCTCCCGTGTAACTTCCTCATACATGTCACTTACTGATGTCTCATATCCCAAAGCTTACCCAGAACAGTGTGTGAGGGTGAACTCAGGACATGGCCCTGCTGCCACCTGGTTACCATGGCAACAAAGTCCTGTTCATGCCACAGTATGAAACATTTGGTAGGTGAAAAGGAAAAAGGAACCAAAATACACAGACTTTCGTTGTGTGTGGACATTCTCTATTCCCTATAGCTACTGTCTTGATTAAGTGTAGTGAAACACTTCAGCTGACTGGCTCTGTTGTCATTACAGACCTCTGTTGTTTACAGGCCTCAGTGGTTTGACGCCCTGTCAAAAAGTCAAAGATCAAAGCCAAGCCCTACACATACTTTCTTTAAAACATGGTTGATGTTTGACAGATGATCTATAAACAGGTTAGCTGTAGTTAATAGAAAAATTAAACCATTTGAGTTTACTAGATGCACCAATCTCAGTTTTTCCATATGATACCAATGCCAGAGCTCCCAGTACTGACTAACAAATGAAAATGACCCTTTACTAGTATCCTCCATAGTACTGCTCTCCACAATGTGCTCTGGGAGCAACTTACATGAAACATCTCAGGCATACCCGTGACGTGTTACAGGATAATTATGTGTTCACAGCATGAAAAACACAAGTAGATAATACAAGAAAAATTAGTTTCAAAGGAAATTGGTAAATACTGTGTAATGACCTGGATCTGTGCATTAGTTACTTTAAATGTCCTAGACATACATTTCTCTTAAACCAGAAAGTGGTTTTGTATGAATTACATTTTTATTGAAGTATATACATATGAAACATTTAGACTTTCAAAGCAAAAGACATGTGTTTTGGAGGTGGGAGGACCATAAAATAGGTCTATCTACAAAAGGAGGGGCTGGAAAAAAAAGTTCGTGAACCACTGAACACACTGTCTGTATTAAACTCACAGATTAATCATTCACAGACTGGGCTGGTATGTTAACCTCTGGACTAATGGATTAATGAGATGAGACTGAAGGTGTAGCCTGTAGATATACACTGTTCTATTGCAACGCGTGTTAAAATATTAATCAAACTGTATATTTAATTTTAAATTGTTAATGTCAAGCTGCACCAGAGAGTGAAGACAAGAGCACACAGTGAACAAACAGAGCCCAAAGACTGCACACTCTGGAGAAAAACCAAAACATGAGCACAGAAAGGTATTCAGAAAGGTGAACAAGCAAGTGGGCTTACATTAATTTAATAACCAAAGATTTAATCCATTTCATATTCTGCAGAAAATCTGATTTGGTCAGGTAATCTGATCAGCAAGTACATTTGCACTGCAGCAATCAGATAACAGGAAACCTGTGGGTTTACATTACTCTGCCAGTATTGACCAGACAAATTATCTCACATAATTATGTTTTAAACTTTAATATCAAACTCTTATTAATCAAAATCGTCATTTTCTCAAATATATACTGCTTTTCAGATTCTCCACAAAGAGTTTAATAGGCATTTCGCTGCCTTTAATTCCGAGGTTAGAGATCCCACTAGACAAAACCAAATAATGGAAAAAGAGCCCAAATTAAATAAATTAATTAAAAATTTTTTTATTACAAACTGACCTGGCATCCTTGTTGGTTTGCCTGTGAGGATGCACAGACCGATATTAATGCTATGGAAAATCTGATTACTGATATAAAATCCATCTCTTTATCTGATTTCCTAATCTGATAGGAGCGTTCTATACATCACGATTTGAATCAGATAAGTGCAAAAATCCAACTATGATCTGATTATTTAGCGCATGTTTATGCACTCAGTGAATGAAGGGAGCACTAAGAGAAGCGCTGCCATGTCTTTTTCTCTTTGCTCTTCACTGTCTGGAACTTACGACTTTTAGAACTGACATTACTGGAACAGAATAGAAGCCTAACAGAAAATTGCCCATTGATTTGTAATCCTTGTTCATGTAAGGCATCAATTTGAAATACGTGTTTACAAACAAACACATTAAAATCAACATGGAGTACAAAATGTAAGTTTCAAATATGACTTTTTTTTAATTCCAAAAAATGTTGTCTGTCCATGTAAAGTGTGCAAAAAGACCCAGACTTTCCAGACTATTTTGTGGGACATGGTTGGATGAGGATACATAAGAGAAATGGTGGAGGAACCATCTCTGTTTGTTTCCTGCCCTGGACACCATGCACTAATTAAGGAAAAAAACCTATGTAAAAAATAAATAATGTAATGATGTAAAAAATATATAAATTGTCAAAAATAGTTTTTAAAAATGTTTTATTTGTTTTAGTATAGCCAAACCATTCAGGTAACTAAATTAGCATAAAGAAATACCGCAAAGCCTCAAAGTGCTCATAATTGTGTGAATCTGATACAGCAACAGGAAACATTAATGCAGACAACATTATAGGACAGAACAAAATGTTTCTTCATAAATTAAGAAGCTTGTTTGAGCTTATTATATTAACCTACATTTGTTTTCAGACATTTTTAATTCTGGGCAAAATCAAACAAAATACTGATTTATCATTTTAAGCAAATATTGACCAGACACCGAAACTCCGCATATTGTTGGTGCTACCCTACATTAACAATGTTTATTAAGTCACAAAACTCAGAGCCAAATAACACTGGACTGTAAGACTTGGGAAACTATATCATGTTTACTCTTAGACTGTAAAGCAATGTCAAATGATATATGAGGTAACTTTTTTTATTTTTGACTGCCTGTTGTAGAAAAAAAGGTTTTACCAGACCAACTAGAACCAAAGAATCAAAAGAAGTGTGAGGCAGATGACAAAACCCACTTTATCTCCGTGAAGGAAGAAATGAAAACAAGGCTGAATAGAAGGTAGAATTTCCAGATAAAAAACTAATATTGCCAACCAAAAACCATGGCTTTTTAATAACCGGTCTTTATAGCCAAGACATAAACACTAGTATTCATAAAGTAACACTAATGGTGGTGATGATTAATCAATTAAAAATGAGATTTTAAAAATGCAGAGAGGTCCAGAATAGTCTCTTTAGTCAGTACTCATATTAAGTATATGCCTGCCTTAATACTTACATGAACATGTAATGAGTAAAACTATAATATAACCAGTTGCAGAAAAAAAGCTGAATGGAATTTCACAGAAAAAAACAAGTTGGAATGTCAACAAACTAAGAAAAAAGCATAGACATACAACTAGCTACAAAAATCAAGAACAACACAAACTACAAGGAAATGTTTACATTTTGTGTTCAGCAATATTTCTGAAGCAATTTTCACTTTCTATTTCTGATCACAATTGCAGCTCTATAAAAAAGGAAGACACAGAGGTCAGGTTGAACTCACCTGTGCGTAGAATATGATCCAATAAAACCGTTTAGAAGACGAGCACTGTCACACAACCACCCTGTCTCACTATAAAGCAAATCTTGACTGAAATAGTATAGCAATAGTGTAGTAACATGCAGAGGGGAAAAGCTCCTCCTTCTGTGAAGCTCACACAGACTCTAGAGTGGTGCAGAACTGCGCATGGTGCCTGGCTGTGCTCTATATAGCAGTGGCAATGAACCAGCTTAGGTAAGTATTGATTATCCAAAGAAATGACGGTAACACAGATGAACAATATTCATAACTTAAATAAATAAAGATGGATTAACATGTGAGGCTATCAAATGTACTTCTTATTTTCCATGATCTTTAATACAGTTGACATATTTTAAAAAACAGCAATCAAGGAAACATTAGATATTTAAATTCAGCACATCACGTCTCTGATGGTATCAAATATGTCTGCCTAAACTTTTTGGCACATACAGCACTGCTCTTGCACATATATTATTTGTAGATTACCAAGTGTTTTCTAGTGTCTACTCAACAAGAAACTATGTACTGACTACTGGTGAGTAAAAAAAGGGTTACGATCAATTACATAAGATATGTATCTTCCCAATGGCTAAAAATGTAAAAGAAAAAAGATTGCATGGCTTATGTCACTTCTGGTGCAAACGCAAAAGAAAAAAAAAAAAAAGACCGGAATAAATTTTGCTCCACCGGGGAGCTTCGGGGTTGGATAGTTATTCCCAAATTAGTCTACAACTATTTGATGTGAAAGTGCCATTGTAAGTTATGCAATGAAGCAGGGGTTTGGAGTTATAGGATTTAGTGGCAAAGTTGTGACAGATTTAAAAAGTCATTTTGCTGTCAAAATCTTTCACAATCATGCTGTCTGTAAACTATGCAAACACACAGATGGCACATGTTCCTCACTACTTGCTCCCAAATCAGAAATACACTAAAAAAGTAATGGGACACCTAATATTACACCTACAGGAAGTTTTATGTCACCCCATTTTACATCCAAATGCATTAATATGAAGCAAGTTTCCAATATTACTTGGAATATTACTATGCCTTGGAAACCCATGCCATAAAGTTCCCAGCACACAGTTGGTGAATGGAGGTTTAGAAGAATGCAGCTACTACAATCTTTGTGACTTTCATGCATTAATGCTAACAACACAAAGGGAACGCAAACTGACAATGTGAACAGACTGTACAAATAATAATACTCATACAACCAACCGATTTTAATAGTGAAAATACCTACAGAAGGTGAGGTAAACAAACAGACAGGGCTAATAAACTAAGGGTCTAGGGGACCCACCCTCTGATAGACCGGTGCAAACTATTCCACACTGTACAATGTTTTATTTCCTATTTACATATTTCAGTCATAAGGAGGAACAAAATCATTTTATACATACTAAATTAGTCTTCCTGCTAAGTCAACCCAAATCTTCTAATATCACGTTGTGCTTAGAACTTGCACAACACACTGGAGAGAAATCCTTCCTTATTAATGGTACACACTGTGGAATAATACCAAAAGGCAGTAACGCCAAGAGCCTTACACAGGGGAAACAATCAAAGAAAAATACATCTACAAATAGAGATCATGTACATACAGTAAATATACCCTTCAGGCACATGGGCTCTTACATGCTGAAACTGAAGCCTTTTGTGTAGGTCTATTAACTTTCGGTTGGTTTCTTTCTTTCATTGACCACTTATTACCAAACTATCCCACCAATGATCTACTGTTCTTTAGGAAAAACAACAATGCTGCTCTAAATCTGGATTATCTGATTGGTCTCAACAGAATTTCCAACAGTAAAAAGTGGACATGGTTAATTCATATGATCTCACACGCGTATCTACTGATTCACATTGGATGGTCTGTTAGTGAAATGTCAGTAAAATAAGCACATGGGGGGGGGGGGGGGTCTAGAGATAAGGCCTTGTGTTTTTTTATTCATATGTACATACTCGATTGTTTCGGTATCTTAATACTTTTTTAGTCCCTACATACTGAACCAAATGATGTCTCTATTTTAAACACTGCTCTAACATTCTTATTAATTTGGGCAATTCTAGTCAGCCAAAAGAAGTGCAGATTGGAATCCTAGTTTAATACTTAGCGTTGCAATCGGGGTGAATCATGGTGATGTCGTCATTGTGGTTTCACCCCTCACATGGTCATGCATCTCTTTTTGTAGGCACGTCTTTTTCACAGTGTTTTGCAATTTGAAGGAGCACTTGTACAGCAGGTACGACTTTACAGGCATTTATACAATCATTTAGAGAGACTGAATGATACATTAGAAATTATTCATACATTTGAAATTATTGTTATTATTATGAGAAATTATAGAGATTCATATTTACCCAAGCATTCCGCTATATGCGACACAGAAGCCTTTCTAACACTTTTTTTATGTTTTTTATGCATTTTATCCCAAAATATTTGTATTAATCAGACAATAGAGGTTTTCCCATGTCCCTGGGACAGTCAATTTTATTTCTGTGATGAGAGGTGAATATAAAAACTATACTACAATATTAAAATGTTTGTATAAAGTTGTTTAAAACATACTTATACATATTTTTTAATTAGGTATTGTTGTGGAGTGTTTAAAAAATGAATGGCTGTAAAAAGTGAAGCTGCTGTTTAGAATATTTAGAATATTTTTATTTTGCATTTCTCATTTTGGCTCTCCATATTTGGCAGTTTTAGAAACACAGATACAGATACTACCAAGTGTTCCTACTACTCATCCCACAATGCCTTGTGCTGTGTTTACGCCGAGCATGGCACCCACACATGATCTTCCTGTAGCTCTTTTTAGTTTGTTACCAACCCATCAGAGGAAAACATTTCAATTGAATTACTCACTTTTCACTTACAGTTTACATTTGTTCACTAACACCTTAGTAATGACAATGTAATGCAACTGCTAAAGCTAGTAAACATTAACAAATAAATTAGCACTTACTTATCTGAAGGTTACTTCTTATCTAGTTGGTTGGGGAGCCATTACAATTTTTATGTGATTCCTCACAATGAAGCTCTATGTAACAGAACGTATAAAGGAAGTAAAACCAAACTCCTCAGTTCCAGTCACATACACCATTGTGAACGGTGAGCTCAGCCATGGAGACCAAACGAAAAGATAAATCCTAATCACATGTCTGCAGTTATCTGATTATTCAAGTGGCCATGTAAACAGCAGATTAACAGAAAAATTAGCAGATTAACAAATCCGATAAAAAAAAGCTTGATTTTAGTACTCCATAACCTCCTATCCATACTCGGATTTCAATCTCAGTCTGCACATGCACATTTACTTCAATTAAATATATAGCGTAAAGCTGCCATGGAAGCAGGTAGTAGAATCAAATGCGGTTGCCAGGTCCACCTATTCTATAAGAAATTGCTTCTTTGATTTTTAGATTTGAGATTAAATAAATTTGTTTGTGTAATTACATTAAGTTCATGGCTCTGTGCAATCCACCAAGGTTAATCAAAGTGGCCAATTTTCCCAAATAAATTACGCAGATTTGTTTATTTCATAGCAACCGGAAGGACAAAAACACATTCAAACAGATTCGATATGGCCAAAGATCATAAGTGATTCTGAAATTTGATACACATCTAATAGGTGTCAGTCAAGCCTGAGATCCCAGAATTCATCTGCCTCAGTTAGTATGATGGCTCTGCAAAACTCATTGGCAACCAAACAAGATATGGCAATACCATATATGTTCACCAATGTTAATGTCTTAACTATTTATTGCTATGTGACACATTGCATTAGTGTCCTGCTTGAGGACTTTAGATCCTGTTTACATTAATCAGGAATATACCCAGATACACAAAAGAAATGTGTCTAGAAATGTACACCAAGATTCACTGATATCCGACTTGAATCTGATCGCTCAAACCACATTAGGATGTGGTTTCTGGCTTCTATCCAAATGCACACCTTTTTTACTCAGCACTTAAGCAAAGACTGAATCTGCCCTTACACATTCATCCAAATCCTAACAGAGTTTTAGTATGATGGTGTTCCTTTGATGTTGGCTATTTGTACTAACATAATGTACTATGTGTACCGAAGTGAAAATGAAACACTTCTATAAGCCACTGGACACAAGGACGGATAAATGATGTAAAAATAAATTCTACAGATGTAAATGCAACCATCTCCCAATTCCCAAACTCCCAAAACCATTTCTCTAGGCTAACTGGTCAAAACCCATACAACATTGTATGTCCATAGCACACCGCATACATGATATCCATCCCTGCATGGCCATACAAACAATAACAGAGAATATACAAAGCAGGTGAATACAAGAAACTTGTAAAAAAATTGTAACTGATATTTGCATATACAACTATCCAAAATAACCTGTAATTATGTTCAACTCCCACTAGATTGCTCTTGTAGGTTAGTACACAATTCCACAGTTCTTCCTGAAAAAGTTTGTATTTCAATTTTATTTTTACAGCCCTACTCTCCACGTAGGAAGCCACCAAGACTTCAGTAAAAACAGCAAAATTGTGGCCACTTTTTTCAACTGTAAACTCAATAAGAATTAATCTGAATGGGACTAAACTGATCAGAGCACAGCAGGGTTTGGTGAATGTCAGCAGGCCGGAGAAAGGCCCTGACACGGCCAATCCAGATAAAATAAAATCAGCGAGTAGCTCCTTTAATAGCAGAAATGCCCCCAGGGCCTCCTGCAAATTTTGTGTTACCTGGATAAGGCTAACCAAGGATAGACATTTTTACTCACAAGTCATTTTAGTCCCTAATGGTCTTGATTTGTAAACTTGTGGCCGAGCGATTTGTAGCTGACTGTTACTGCTTCCCAATCATACATACATACAGCTGGATAAATCTGACAACGGTCAAAGAATAACATCATATGACAATGCTGTATTAAAATACACTAGATGCTTCGGTATGACCCATTATACTGCAATTACATATCTATTGAAAGGGGACAAGGCATGTTTTTGTATTTCCACTTGGGTCACTTCTCTACTGCACCTTTAAACCCTCCAGGTGTGTAAAAGAAAAAAGAAAAAAACACCCATCGGTTTTTGTCAGTCAGTTAAAAGAGTTTGGTGTCAGGAATCATACGCTTCCACGACCCATTTCGATTTTTCCCTTATTGTTACGTCACATTAAGGAGCACCACCTATTAAGGGGTCAACCCCCACCATAGGTCACCCATTATGCAGACGACTGTTTTTACGAGCAAGGTGAATAAGACACCGAGCACTAAATTTGAAAGATTAAAATCCGACAACAAATTAATAGTCTTATATAATACAACTTATTGGCAAAACAAGGGTATTGTTACAGGTCCTCCGGCAGCTTCAAGCATGGCACTGGGGTGATCCAAATCCCAGAAGCCCCCAACTGTGTATGCCTGTGTGTTTTTAACCCTCTCTGACTTCATCAGCTCTAGATTGCTAACATGACTGATACA
Organism: Parotocinclus haroldoi; assembly: GCA_034779995.1. Taxonomy (NCBI): domain Eukaryota; kingdom Metazoa; phylum Chordata; class Actinopteri; order Siluriformes; family Loricariidae; genus Parotocinclus; species Parotocinclus haroldoi. Next base: position 6,679 of record JAUZST010031571.1, on the reverse strand, counting down.
AATGCTAATACAGCTTTAGAACGATAGCAACATCATAGCTAGCGTTAGCTACATGATAACTGTACCAACAAACATAAACCAACTAAAGTAACATATCCAGAAAATTTTTTTTAACATAACCCTGGAGACGTTTTGCTGAAGCTGCTGAATTTCAGCTTCTTCAGGTGATTCTCTATCGGAATCAGATGCTGGGTCAATCTGGAAAGCTTGAACAACTGCGTGTCTATTAGCCATCACGGTACAACAACTGTAAAGCTTATGTTAAGGCCACTCCCCCCGACCTCCATCTTGCCCTGTCTCTCATCCTCTTTAACATTTAAAGCTACTCACACAGAAATGGCGCATTTTAAGGAAAACATTGTGGAACTGGCTCAAAGTGGTTACACCACTGATGGCCAGCCTCTGCAATTCTACTGAATATAGAATGTTTTTTTTTATCCTCTAGTCAATGAACTTAAGTTCTCACACCACACAGAACAAGAAACCACTCACATGCATCACATGGAATATTACAGGAACAAACTCTTGAGTAAGTGTGTGACATTAATAGAGCACAACACTTACTTAATCAAGTGTAACTTAGATCTAGCACCTGCTCCTAGGTTAAGCAACATTAAGATGAAAATAGAATCTTACAAGTGATACCTGTGTATGATGATGTAGATTATATGAAGCAACTTGTATTGGTGGTGACGTAAAAAAAATAAATACAAACATTAAAGGAAGATGGAGAAAGGTTCGGCAGACTCATACCTTTTTTCTCTGCAATTTTTACTCCTACACAAGCCTCCTTGCTGTCCTTTCCAGCTTTCTCTGTAAAACACAATTTATTTTTCAATTTAAGATGAAATGTACTATTTACTTGGAGGAGGTAAAGCACAAAAGCAGTGCAAAATTAAAAAAGAAAAATCAATTTCATTCATACAAGTCAGAAAATCACATAATTAGAACTGATACAGATTTGTATGTCCACTCAATTATTTGTTCACATGAGTAACAATGGGGTTGATGAGTGTCCTCCTGATAAGACATGGTACATTGTCCAATATCACTTTTGCCAAAAGAATGTGGACACCACTTTTAATGAGTACGTTTTGCTCTTTCACTCACAATACATGTCCAAAATGTGCTTAAAACAGAACATTATACACCGTAATTAAGAGGAGTCATGCTGCAGAGCTTGTGACTTTCAGCTCTCATATAAAGGCATATGAAAATCTGTCAACACGGTCTAAAACATGGTCCTGAAACTCATTGGTAAAAGCTGTAAGTGGATATGTCTAGGTGAAAAGTTAAGCAAAAACAAAACTCAAACTCAGAACAATGCAGCAAATGCTAAAACAAGTAGTGTGTTAATTTATCTGTTTTTATTTGAAATACTACACGATTTTGGAAGCTATATCAGCAAGAAGAACTGCTCACCAGATGATTTCTAGGTTGGGTTTCCATTTCTAAATGTCTGCTAAAACTGGATTAAATACTGCCTTTAGAGTAATGTAAATTATGGAGCTTAGCGAAGGGCGTGCAAGTAAATCTGTCTCACTCTGCCCAGCTCTTTCTCTCAATTGCTCTCTACATGCCAGTCTGTCTTTTTATCACTGCCTATCTCTCTCTCTGCCAGTTTCTCTGTTCATATCAGTTTCTCTATCTCTATCTTTATCTCTATCAGTATCTTTCTGTCTTTCTCCCTCTCTCTGCCTCCTTCAGGAGAATATCACATGTAATCTGGAGAAATCTCTGCAAGTAAGCGGCAAGTCAGAAAAACAACACTGAATGCCTGTGACCCTCAGGCAGAACTGCATTAAAAGCAGACATCATTCTGCGGATATTAGCCCATGGGATTAGGATCCCTTCAGAAAACCATTGTCAGTGAAGAAAGTTCACCGCTCAATCTACAAGTATAAACTATAACTCTACCATGCAAAGCAAAAGTCATATATCAACCACACCCAGAAACCCATCCGGCTTCTCCAGGCCCGAGCTCATCTGAGATGGACTGACATAAAGTGGAAGAGTGTCCTGTGGTCTGACATTTCAAATTGTTTTTGGAAATCATGGACATCGTGTCCTCTGGGCCGAAGAGGAAAAGGACTGTTTTGTTGTTATCAGCGCAAAGTTCAAACGCTAGCATCTCTGATGGTATGGGGGTGTGTTAGTGCCCATGGCATGGATAACTTGCACATCTGTGAAAGTACCATTAATACCGATAGGTACATGCAGGTTTTGGAGCAACATATGCTACCATCCAAGCAACGTCTTTTTCAGGGACGTCCCTGTTTATTTCAGCAAGACAATGCCAAGCCACATTCTACTAGTGTTAAATGTGAAATGTGAAAATGTGTGGTTCATTATGAAGTGCAAAACATGACAACGGAGACCCTGGATGAAGTTGTACATCAAGCTAAAATGGGAAAGAATTCCACCTACAAAGCTACAACAGTTAGTTCCCTCACTTCCCAAACAATTCTTAAGCTTTGTTACAAGGAACGGCGATGTAATACAGTGGTAAACAGACCTCTGTCTCCACTTTTTTGGAATGTGTTGCAGCCATCAAATTCAAAATGAGTGATTTTTGTTTTTTGCGGAAAAAAAAAACAAAAAAAAAACAATAAAAGTGTATTTGTATGAACATTAAATATATCTTGTCTTTATACTGTGTTCAATTGAATATAGGTTGAAAAGGATTTGCAAATCATTGCATTCTGTTTAAATTTATGTTGTACACAACAACCCAACTTCATTGGAATTGGGGCTGTAAATTAGAAAAAGTGGAGATGAGAATCTGAGGATTCACAGTGTCAGAGAGAGCTGGAAGAATAAGTACTAAATACATTGAGTTTTCTCAATGTAATTTATGAATTTATTTTCTGTATTTATAAAGTGATACAATCACTACAGGAAGTGACTCTTTAAGCCCCTTAAGGTGTTGTGTTCACATAATAGCCATGGGTTATTGTCGCTACAGCGAAGAGTGGAATTGCCTATGTTGAATTTAACAAATAAACTCCAATGATGCATTACACTGTCTATGTGAAATATCAGATCTGTGTTCTTGTTTTCTTTCTGAAATCAGCAAAGAAAGCTCTAGTATTTCTTTTTAATTGCAATTGCAAAAGATTGGACATACATTTATAATAATGTATACTACTGTTGTAAAAAACAGAACCTTAACAGAACTTTCAATGTCTGATTGACCACTAACACTGACCACGAACTTAACTTTAAATTCATTAAAATTTTTGAGATTAAATGGAATGCCAACTGTGATCCCAGAACGTATTGTTCAAAACACATGTTAATAATCAGTTAACCTAAAGCACATCTTTAGGGGAAACGGAGCACCCGGAGTAAAGGCATGCCGACTCTGACCACTCCACCTGGGATTATTAGCAAATAATAATGCAGTTTAAAAAGCACATATGTACAACTTAGCACAGTCTAACATCATAAAAAATTAAGTGAACTAGAGAAAAGGTAATGTGTCATTTCAGAGCCTTTACAGTTTGTTAGACTGTGGAAAAAACTGACTTTACTTTCAGTTTAAATACACCCAATACACTGTGTTATACCAAACTCATTATGCAAAAATTTAGCTTCAGCTCACAAATTCAAAACTAAATATAACCAAACAAAGAGGAAAACTCTAAGAACATTACACTACCTGCCTGGCTCCATCGTAGAGCACAATATATTCTTTGCTGCTCACAGTGCTGCTGTGTCATCTTACTCGCGTCTATTTGATTCAGCAACTCAGCTCAAGTGTAATAAGGAAGTCACACCTATTTTGTGAAATGTACTTGTATTCAGTTTCTACACCACCATCAGCAATTACGGTGCCACTATAGGTTACTGCTTTGTGTTGAGATAATCTTGAAAACAAATCTAAAATGTACTTACTTATTTTCATTCCAACAAAAGTCTAGAATCAAGAGTAAAGTAATACAATAACATATTTAAAGAGAAAAGTAATATTTTATTACAAATGAAATAATTTTTTTCAGAAAAATATATTTTGAACCTTTCAATAATAATAATAATAATAATAATAATAATAATAATAATAATAATAAAGCTTCTGATCTGGTATTGAATACTTCATATATAATTTGGTGGTCAATAAGCTGGTAGTGATAGCTATAGATCTTATAAGATTGGTTATTATCCATTGTCTACTAAAAGGTTCTGGTATAGTTTAGGATTTATTCGTCCATTACTTATGGCATGGTGTCCTGGTCCATATGCAATAAAACAAGCTGAAACCATGATACTACCAAAGCCATGTTTCACAAATGTTTCCCTTTCTCCAGCCATAACTTAAACCAAATACCTTTTTCCAAGAGCCATGTGGATCTTCCATGATTTTCTATCTGCCACATGATGCTCAGCAAAGTTTGTTTTAAAGAGCAATGGATTTCTCTTTGCAACCCTGCTATACACACCAATTTTGGTCCTCAAGCAGCTATTTTGTTCATGCAACGGTACACTTCCACAAGTATGTTTTGTAAAAAACAGACTCCGATTGACCCCCGTTCTTTAAACAAAACAGTGTTCCCACTAACACCTGATTCACATACTTTTGCAACTCACAGATATGTAACATTGGATAATTTTTGCCGCAATCAATATACAAGCAAGTATAATTAGTTTGTCTTTTGGGACTGTGGTGGCCTAGTGGGTAAGGTACTGGACTATGGACCAGAAGGTTCAGTGTTCAAATCTCACCTCTGTCACAGTTGGGTCCCTCAGCAAGGCCCTTAACCTGCAATTGCCTGGACTGTAAGACTGTACTAATTGTATGTCGCTCTGGATAAGGGCATCTGCATGTACATGTCTAATTGGGTTCTCTTAATCTACTTTTAGGACTTGCGTAAAAATCTCACGATGTTTTAGGTCATATACAAACAGAAAGACAGAAAGTCTTTAAGGTGTGTGCTGAGGCCTGGTCAGGCTGGATCTGTCATGGTGTACTCCCTCTTTAGGGTCAGATTGCATTTAATTTCACATTACACTGTTTTGAGTTTTCCAGCGGGTCATGTAGTTTTGTTTTAGGTGTGCAGTAAATTGGGTAGTTCTACTTTGATTTGCTTTGTTCTGATTTTGTCCTGTGTGTTAGTGAACTGGAAGCACTGTGGATCAGAACCAGCAGAGCAGGCAAACTCGCTACTCTTTACTGGTATTGCAGAACTGCAGATACAAGTGAAGGTCATTGCTCTTTATGTGTCTCAAGAATGTGCCCTTTTCTGTATTTTAATAAATAATGGATATTCTTCTCTTTCTACATTATTGGTGCCGTTTATGTGCACATTCCAGGTGCAGTTTACAGACGCAGTTTACATGCCGGAGCTCATTTTTCCCCATTTGATTTACGAGCATCACCCACACTTAACTGTCAAACGGTAATTACTATATTGAATTACTACAGGGATCTGGCAAGGTTTACTTTTCCATTGAAACAAATGTAATTAACCTCAAATAGTTAATTAAGAATTGATATTTCTTTACGATATTCTGTTCCTATTTCAAATGTGAGTTTTGTTCTCTGTGATCTGGATCAAAAAAAGTGAATGGCTTTGGTTTTTATTGAGGTTGAGTTTCCTATGTCTAACTGCTGGATCTCATTTAGACCCTGTTCAGACGGGGGCAGCAAGACCACATCATTGTACTGGTATCTGCTCAAATGTTAATAAAAGTTAAATTCCTCATTATTGTAAATAAGTTCCGAGACTCACAGATATATATGTGTATAAAAACCTCTTGATGAGTTCTGATAAAGACAGCTTTGATCTTTTATGGATTACTCAATCTAAAGTCCTGTTCTGTTCCTCATATCATGCTCTTTCTCTCGCAACCCATTAACAAAAAACAGGAATATAAGCAGACATCTGTTAATTACACACAGGTGAACCCTTAAGCCATAACCTCCCATTCATGCTGACCAAGCTCTTAAAGCCAGCACTCAAAGCCCCGGTACAATATTACAAACCAAACCTGCTTATAATTAGAGACACACTTTCTATTATATATTTCTATTATATATTTCCATTATTAACTCCTATTAACACACACAATGTACTTAATAATAATATAGCAATTACAATATTTTTAAGTTACATGCAGTTTTACCTAATTAGAATAATGATTCCATCACTAGGGATAGGGGCTTTGTTATGAAGATAGAGTTTGGCTGTGGGTACTACCTATTAAACTAAGGGACCGAGTAGTCTCCGGTGATCCCTGGTCAACTGAACAGACATAAAACTCTTGACATGCACTGGTTTTGCAAAGTAATTGAAGTGACTATAGAAAGAAAGTGATCATCAGCATGGACGTGATCATTAACTGGAATGAGATTATTAAAAGTGCAGGTGTTAGATGTCCATGTAGCACACTATTAAATAAAATGTTCAAAGCTAATGAGTGCGCTTAAACCCAGAACACAGACTAATTGATGCACGGTGTATTGTAAAGGGTGTAAAAAAGCCATTATTTCTAGTCGCATGCAGTGCGCCAAGTAGGAAGCAGGGAAAGATTAAAGATTCAATGCTGACATAATCAAAACTTGGCTGATTTTCTGACCTGCGTAGATATGCATGCATGGTTCCTTACTGCAGCATGTTAAATACATAACTCCATGTTATAGCAGCTCGTTAAGCTAATTTATTGAATGAGGCCATATATA
>JAUZST010031560.1:0-29055 GCA_034779995.1 Parotocinclus haroldoi | reverse complement strand
CAGTGTGCAGCTGTTTCCAGTTACACAGCTGGGGTGTTTGCATACACAAGTCAATGACAATTTAGAGACACCAATTAATTAATTTGGACTGTGGAAGGAAACCCGGAGTAAACCCACTCAGACACGGGGAGGACATACAGACTCCACACAGAAATGACCCAGGCCGCTCCATCCTGGGATTGAACCCGGGACCTTCTTGCTGTGAGGCAGCGGTGCCACCCACCCTGCCCCCGTTATGCCCAAAACTATATAGCATATAAGAAAAGTGTAAATGACTAAAAATATTGAAATAACAAAACAGTCTTTGTTGAACTCCGGGTTCAGAGTGCCCTGTATGCAGTTGGCATGGCAATAGAACCCAGGTCTTTGAGGTCGTGCCTAGACCTAGACCCGCTTTACCAGTAGCTCAAGTCAAATTCTCTTCTTATCCATTGGTTTTGGGTTAAAAGGGTGGCTGATGTGTCTAACTATAAAACCTAAGTCATCTATTCTGGCAGGTGCCGACATCGCAAATGTGTGTAACGAGGCGGCCCTGATCGCAGCTCGTCACCTCTCTGACGCCATTACTCAGAATCACTTTGAGCAGGCCATCGAGCGTGTTATCGGAGGTGAGAGTGGCCAGACTCCAGGGATCGGTTCAGACCAGATGTCATTGTAACGTCTGTTTTAGTTTAGTACGTTCTCACTCTGTTTGCACATGCAGGTCTGGAAAAGAAGACTCAGGTGCTGCAACCTGAGGAAAAGAAGACTGTAGCATACCACGAGGCAGGGCATGCAGTAGCTGGATGGTTCCTGGAGCATGCAGACCCGCTGCTTAAGGTATCAACATCCAATCTCCTTTTCTATTCTTGCATTTAGTTCATTGTTGTGCTTGGTTTTGCAACTTATTTCCCGGCTCTGAGGTTACAGCCTGCAGCGACGTGAATTGCTTGTACAATCCAATTTCCAGTTCCTTAGCTCCAAACACACTAGATTAACACACACAGACGCATGTACTTCAACCCCAGATCAGACAAAGTCAGGGCAGTGTGGAAAATGGCAAATAAAGTACTGTTCTTATATTTCCTTATATTTACTTTTATTACATTTCATCAATTGCAGACAGCAATTATATATTGCAGTGCATAATATGCCATTGAATGTAGGAGTAAACCGGAGTACACTGGGAGAACATGCAAACTCCACACAGACCAGGGTCAGGATCCAACCAGGGATCTCATCTCTACGAGGTGCCAGTGCTAACCAGACGGTTTTTTTTTTTTTTTGTAATTGTCTCAAAGGACCATGGAGTATGTTTTTAAACATGTCACGTATTGTTCTCCTACCGCAGATCCCCAGCCCATCTTTTCTCCTTAACGACTCTTAGATACTGTGTTTGCATCACCTGTTAACATCGCCTGTTTAAAATAACAACATTCAGTTTTTGAAACCTTCTTACTAAGCATAAATTGCCACTTTTTTGAAGTGAGGTACAGATCTAAAATGTTTGTTAACAAACGGAATGAAATAGACCAGAAGAGCTCAGATTATACTGAGTTTATACTGTCTGCAATTAAATAAAAGTCAAGGTAGATGTAGGGAATTTTAATTAGGTTTTTTTTTTTTTTGACTTTATATGGTTATATAGTGCTGCAAAATCACACCGTTGTTCAGGCTTATGTTTCTGTTGGCGGAGGTATAAAATGCATTCCATTTGTACCTTTGAGTCCCCCTTTCAAAAACCTGGCTTTCCATGTGTCCTCAGGTGTCCATAATCCCACGAGGTAAAGGCCTGGGATATGCACAGTACCTCCCCAAAGAGCAGTACCTCTACACTAAGGAGCAGCTGCTGGACCGGATGTGCATGACTCTGGGAGGTCGCGTTGCTGAGGAGATCTTCTTTACTCGCATCACCACTGGAGCGCAGGATGACTTAAGGAAGGTCACACAGAGTGCCTATGCACAGGTATGGGGACAACTTGGTATACAGTGGTGCTGGTATAGAATGAAGCATTCACAGTACATCGTAATACCAAGGTCAGTAGTAAATAGTGTGAACCTGCGATCACCTGTAACTTTGACCTCTTTACTTACTGTATAAACAAGTAAAAACTTTCCGAAAGGCCATGAATTTAGACCCAGAGAGCCACCAAGTTGCTTTTTGACCACTTAATGTCAATATCTGTGTAAAGCACAGTGGTAGCCGTGATGTGTCGACGCTCACCTCCACAGATAGTACAGTTTGGGATGAATGAGAAAGTGGGCCAGGTGTCATTTGACCTCCCTAGACAGGGCGATCTGGTTCTGGAGAAACCGTACAGCGAGGCTACAGCGCGACTGATCGACACAGAGGTGCGTAACCTCATTACCTGCGCCTATCAGCGGACTCTGAAGCTGCTGACTGAGAAGAAGGCTGACGTCGAAAAGGTACGAGGGTTAAAGATGCATCACCTCCATTTGGTCGGTTGGGTTTGAACCGAGTTTTACGTTGGCTTGGTTGTTTTAACCGTCAGGTGGCACTGCGTTTGCTTGAGAAGGAAGTGCTGGATAAAAATGACATGGTGGAGCTGCTGGGCCAGAGGCCGTTCGCCGAGAAGTCAACGTATGAGGAGTTTGTGGAGGGGACAGGAGGTATGGATGAGGACACGTCGCTCCCCGAGGGCCTGAAGGACTGGAATAAGGAACGAGGGGCCGAGAAAAACGAGAGCACTGAGGAGCAGGTGGCACGTCAGGTGTCGGGAGGCACGCCCTTTTGAACACCAGCAGAGGGCGACATTTAGGTGTGAAATTGAATAAGCTTGGGTGTATTAAGTGGGTGCTGTGGCTGGACATTAAGTAATTCTGATGATAATTTATATTGGTTTAAAGGTGGAAAGGGGACACCTGGGCTCTCCTGCTAAACATCTGTTCACTTTTGCCTCACTGTCTAAAGCTTGGTGACAGTTTAAACAAATTTTTCATTTTTGTACAAATGTGTATAAAATGTTACAGGCAATAAATGTTGCTTCTCTAAAGTTCTCATACAGTGTAATCCAGCGCTTACCTGCTTTTATTATATATATATATATATATATGAATGTTTCTGGAATGCACCACTAGTAAAGAAAATTAGCTGCAGTGAATGCAGTTATGTTTGTATTATGAGTGTAAAGCAGAAAGTATGACATCATTTCCTAAACACTGTTGTTAAATCACTCACGCTATTGACTTCTACAACTGAAAGCAGATCCAAAAAACAACTTGTGGAATATGAATGAGGCCAAAACCTTTAGAAACACATTCTTTATTTAGAAGTGTTCCCAACTGAAACAAAATGCTGGTGGTAAATGCTATTTAAAATTATTCAAAATGGAGCTGACCTGTTCCTTTAAATTGAATGGATTCAGTTTGAATATTTAGAATTATCTTTATAATAAGTATCTCTGCAGAAAATGCATTATTTATTTTAGGGAGGGGAAATCCTTGTAATTACACTCTGATATTCAAACTCTCATCAAACTGCCCACAAGAGTTCATGCTCTGGGATTCTGTAATATTCTGTGTATTTGCGTATTTTATGGAAATGTTGGAATAAATGTGGATGGGTTTTAAAACAAGACAGTGTTGTTGTCTATATCCATAAGTTGCCTGTATAGACTGCATGAACTGTTCAGGACTCAAAATGGGACCCGTCCTCCATGGGTGGCCTAGATGTAAAAAAAAAAAGTATATTCAAGTAATAGTAAAAATAAGTAAGTAATATCATTTAAATCAATAATAATATTTAAGTTAGTCATAAAATAAAAAAAACAGATTTTAAAATCAGTTCTCAGTGGGAGGTTAAAGGATAAAGAATAAAGGTTAAAGGTTAGGAGGATAAAGGTTTCTTCCTTATAACGTTTGGGGAGTTTTTCCTTTCCACTGTCACCCTAGACTTGTTCAGTTCGGGAACGTACTTGGATATTAGAAGAAAATGACAATGCTCCATTGTAGAAAATGATAAAAAGCGCTATAGAAATAAATCTGACTTGACTAGTGATGGGAGAAATTAGGTTTTGTGAAGCTTTGGTTCATTTTAGCCAATTGCTTTAAAAATGATTCAGTTTTCAAACCCCAAGATCTTGTGCCTTAGTGACATCATCTAACCAGATTGGTGCAACTGATTAAAGAAAACCATCATATTAATTTGGCAACCAGGTCTTAAAAGTGATCATTTGCACACCGTTTTGGTTTGGTTTTAATCAACATATTGCTTTATTGAATGTAATGCAGTCATTAAACAGCACATACAAGCATTTCAGTTTCACATGAATGCTCTTTTATCTGGAAATAAAATGGATAGAAATATACAACTGTTATCCTCCTACTCTTCTACTTTTCTAGATATAATTAATATGGTTTTATTACTTTAGTAATGTAACAGGATAACTTTTACAGGACTTATTGAATAATCCCCATTATGTTTTAAAATAAGTCATTTGTAATTTGTGGATGGCTGTTTCAGTGACTACTACCCCAATGCTGGTCTTCAGATTGTGCAAGCCATCCTATACTGGTTGTCTGGCATTTTCTCCTTGTCTATACTGGCTTTTTTTTTTTTTTTGTTCACCTTTTTCTATAAAAATGAACTATAGTTTATTTTTCATTTCCTTTGTGTTAAATCCTCATGTTGTACTTCCATCCTCATCCTACCTGCTACCTTGTTGTTTGTTACAGTTTGTTAAGACAGTCATTAGGATAATGAGTAAAGATATATACGAATCACACATTGCTTGTGTAAATGAATACTTTAGTAGCATTGTGGAAAATCCGAAACCCAAACATTTACCATGTAGTTCACCATGTCACTGTACATTTACTTACCCTCGACATACTGGGAAAGTATTTCACTTCGGTTTTGTAATTTGGAAAACCTAGCTGCCAAAACATCTCAATTTACTGGTCAGATCTGTTCAAATGGGAATGTTTTATGGTCTTGAGATAAGTGCCACCTCAAGTAAAGCATTAGTTCTTTCTGGAGCTTGCATTATGATGCAATGATGCAATAATATGTAATGGTGAAACAAAAAGCCCTTCTGTAAACCATCTCAACATTGAAAGCTGCCATTCTCTATGTCATCATATGCTGTAGAATTAATTCCTTTCATTGGAACTATGGAGTGCAGCCTAAACCAGCACTTTTCAATTAGTTCTGGACAGGATTCAGTCAGATGCCAGATGTAGAACGTGTTTGTAGTACAGTGGTGGGTTTTTTAACCACTTCAGCCAGGGCTCGGCTTCTCCATATGGTGATTTGGATCTTGTGTGTCACTGCTAGCAGGGGAAACCTGATCCACAATGTTTCTAATTAAAGTTTCTGGTGCTGATTTTATGTACAGAGACAATTTGCTGCTAGAAAGCCTTGGCCCATTGTGTTTTGTGTTGTGGCTGTTAGACTTAAACCTTTTTAAAGATAGATAGACAGACAGACACACACACACACACACACACACACACACACACTCACTCACTCAATTACTTACTTACTCACTTACTTAGATACTTTATTGATCCCAGAGGGAAATTCTTGGCATCCAGTAGCAGATAAAAATAAACATAATAAGACACATTGAACATATAGACATCTAAAGGTAAGTAAGAAATAAAAATAATAGTAATAATAAAAATATAAATATAAAAATTATAAAAAGTAAAGTTCTTAGTGTGTGTGTGTAATGGGGTAGTACCTTTCCAACCAACTAACTAACTAACTAACTAATGGCTAGTTGTGCAAAAATGACAAAGATAATTGACGTCAGCCATAAAGACAGTGTCACAGGCTTTTTAATTTGCTGGACTGAGAGGAGTTGAACAGTCTGATGGCCTGGGGTACAAAAGAGTTCCTGAATCTGTCCGTGGAGCAGGACTGAGACAGTTTGCCACTGAATGAACTCCTCTGCCTGGTGATGATGCTGTGCAGAGGATGGTGGACATTGTCCGTGATGTTCAGAAGCTTGCTGTGGGCTCTCTTCTCTGCCAGTGGTGTTAAGGACTCCAGCTCTAGACCCAGCACAGCTTTCCTCACCAGCCTGTCCAGTTGTCCAGCATCCCTCTTGCTGATGCTGCCTCCCCAGCACACTACAGCATAAAAGAGGATGCTGGCTACCACAGACTGGTACAACATCATCAGGAGTTTCTGGCAGATCCTGAAGGATCCTAGCCTTCTACATAGACAAGATATTTAATGTTCAAACTGATAAACTTTATTGTTTTTTTTGCCAATATTCACTCATTTGGAATTTGATGCCTGCACCACGTTCCAAAAAAAGTTGGGACAAAGGCAACAAAACACCTGTTCTGAACATTCCACATGTGAGCAAGTTAATTGAAAAGTTAGTGTCATGATCCTGATTGGGTATAAAGGGAGCATTGAATACCTGTGACCTTTAATCAGGCAGCACTGCATTAAAAACCGACATCACTCTATAACGGATATTATCATATGGGCTCAGAAACACTTCAGAATCATTATCATTAAACACAGTTCATCCCTCCATCTACAAGTACAAGTTATAACTCTATCATGCAAAGCAAAATCCATTTATCAACAACACCCAGAAACACCACCGGCTTCTCTGGGCCCGAGTTCATTGGAATTGGGGTTGTAGGAGAAGATATAAGACCGTATAAGAGAATGATTTCTGGAAATCTATGGCATTTACGGGAATGTATAAATACAACAAAATGGAATCAGTCAATTTGTGAGAAGAAGTTGATTCGGCATGAACTCGTCTTCGAAGGAGAACATACTCTGAAATGTTAACACAACTTTACATATTGCACCATTTAGCATTTGACATTTTAGGGGAAGTTGAGCTTTCCTTGCAGTCTACACATCGCGTCTGACAACTGAATACCTACACACCTAGCAGTGTTTATTATTTCCACCTGCATGAACAACAGCTGCGAGTTGATTTGACATGGACTGGTAAAGTTTCTAGATGTAGGCAACATCAGTGTTTGGCTTCACACCTGAGGACTTTGCAGGATAGTCCGTGTGTGACTGCACCTGAGTGTTCATCTTTCTAGGCCGTCGCATTTCTAACCTTGTGACCATGAGAATTATCATCTTGGAATACAGGGATAGGATCGTTATGTTCCTGGGTAAAGAGCAAAAGGCTTGGTTGTCCAGCAGCACAGTGGTAGGCATTGTGCTTCAAGCTTTGAGGACCCAACAATCAATTTCCATTTCCATGTAATTAAAACACCCGTATAACTGTATCTACTTCTGTCACACCGTGGACTAAGGCACGGCCAAATGCAATAACACCTGTGTGCACTCACATCTGCATTGTAACCCATTTTCCTCACATTGAACATTCCTATCACAGCACATTTTTAAGTCTTGGTCCTTCTAAAGTTTCTTTCATATAACATTTATAGAGATTTTCCTTGCCACCGTTGCCTTAGACTTAGAATTACGGCTTTAGCTCTAGATATTTGTAAAGCTGCTTTGACATAATCTTTTATTGAAAATTGCTGGACAGCTAGCTAAGAATATGTAATTAATCCTGGGATGGTGATGGTTTGGATTTAAGGCACCTGCAGCACTAACAGGGTACACGTTTGATTAACTGTCTTGTTGTAATCATTTTTCTATTTTCAGTGAGCACCAGAATGAATCAGAACACTGAACCTTCTCCAAGCTTAGCCCCGTCGCTCTCCAGCACGTGTTGAGCTGTGTCATGAAAACACGCAGCCATCAAAAATAGCTCCATCCCTGCATGCTGTGATTCAGCAACTGAGGAGGATGTCCAGATTTAGTCACGGCAGGCATGAAGAGGGTTTCCTCGATTGAATCAGCACCGGAGGAAGTGTTTCCTCACCAGCCGGCAACATCACGTACAGATCATCCCACCTCTGATGAAGTGGATGCTCTGAGAGCGAGGTGAATTAGCAAAGTTTACTTCTGACTTAGTCATTAGGTTTAACATGGATAAGACGAGGGGCAGCAATAACTCTTGAGAAGGTGAAGACTGATGGTGAAGCTGTTACTCATTTTGCACACTGCATCAGCAGGTTGGAGCTCCCACGAGAGAGGCAGAGGCAGGCCGAGGTGGAGGAACTCGAACGTGACTCGGGATGAGTCACACGCACCGATCGAGGAGCTTGTGAGTGAAGAGACACATAGATTTAGATCTGGAGAAACGTGGAGATGGAGGGATCCCGCCTACAACTTTTTCTCAGGCTCTGGATCTGGATAGAAAAAGTAGCAGTGGGTGAGGATTTTCCTGCCAAAACTCGCACGCCACCTCGTTACTGTTTCTTACATCATTATGATCATCATTATCAGTTACACCTCACCGTGATGTGAATAAAGTCTTGTCCCGAGATCTTTGGTTTATGTATGAAAATACATCGAAGCAGATGGAACTCAGCCATGTGACTGCTACTCTGATGTCAGCACATTCAATCCTGGGCTTTGACAAGTATTTACTACTTGACATTAATAATCAAGAACTCTTTTGCTTAATCCTATTAAAGGTCTCGTTTAAGGACTCAACAGTGGCTGGGAATTAAATTCACAACCTTTTTATTATTGGTGCGGAGCATTACCCAGCAAGTAACCACTACCCTGCTTCAACCTGGTCAGGCTTGTGGTTTGTTTCTTTGGGATAGCAGTGGTGGCACAGTGGTTGGTACTGGACAAAATACCAGTTCAAGCCATGGAATTGTTGAGCCATTGAGCATGGCCCTTAATGATCAGTTGCTTGGATTGTACCTAAAGTTTATACCAGTTGTAAGTCACTCTGTATAGGAGTCTGCTAAATGCTGTAAATATAAAACCCCAAATCTGAAATGTCTGAATGGTATGGAAAATGCAAATAATAAACGCATGTCTTAAATTTACTTTGACTTTTATTTAATTACACACAGTATGAATCCAAGATATGCCATGTTTTGTCTTGGCAACGTCTTTAATTCATTTTAATTAATGTACATCTACATCAAATTCTGCATTTCAGGCCTGCACATTTCAAAGATACTGGGATGGGAGCAATCTAGTCCTAATTACGAGGTAGAAGAAAAACTCAGGTGATGTGTGTGTGTGTGTGTGTGTGTGTGTGTGTGTGTGTGTGTGTGTGTGTGTGTGTGTGTGTGTGTGTGTGTGTGTGTGAAAAAACAAAAGGAAAAAGAAGAGAAATCCAAAAGCCAGGGTATGTCTTTATATGGAGTCAGTGCCCTTGGCAAAGGAACCTATGCTTCTGTGATGGCAGCAATAATGCAGAAAAGTACTTCTAGGCTTTTATTCTTTGTATCCTACCTTCATGTTGTCATCTTTTTCAGGGACGTCCATGCATTTTTCAGTAACACAATGCAAAACCATATGCTGCACACACTAGGTCTGATCAGTCCCCAATAGAGAATGTCTGGAGAATTTTGAAAAGAATAATGTGACAATGACAAACCCATACTGTAGGATATATGCCTACATGCACATATACTGCTCACAAAAAATGGTTTATTGGTGATAATATTTGTGAGCTATACACACACGTACTATATATATTTATGTATGTATGTATGTATATAAGTCTACTAAATGCTGTAAATGTAAAGCTTCAAATCAGAAATGTCTGGATGGTATGCAAAATGGAAATATGTACCAATATACATATATAAACCTGAGCACATATCTCCGTGATGAGTTTGACTGTTTAACTGCTTGATGATGAATGCATGATAAACTTATATCATGATGCACATAGTTAATCCACATCAGTGAAACACGTGAGGGTTGGATATGACATCAAAAACGCACACACTGAGCGTACAGCGAGTGTGTCAGCTTCAGAGAGGAGCTACTGCAGTCAGTGGGATGTGTGATGGCACCTTATGGGCAGCATTCAGAAATAGCCTGCTCACCACACACACACATACATGTCATGCACACTGCCCAGGCAAACATGTGGCTGCACTTAGAATATGATTTTAAGGAGTTCTAAGAAAGCATGATCTAGAACAGTGTTGCATGCTCACGCAGAAGAGGCTCAAAAAAGATGCGATGATGCAAGGGGTGAGAGAGCACAACCACATGCTTCACGAAAGAAAGCCTAAATGTATTCTTTTTTAATTAAATATCATAAAATGATCTGATAAATTTAATAAATAGCTTTTGGCTGTCTGGGTTGTAACTGATACAACTGCAGTGAGAACATGGTGATGCACTGCCAGCGATTCAGAGTCTGGACCATGAATCAAACTGGGTAGCTATGAGGATAACCGTGCTAGCTACTTTTCTGCTATGGCACCCTGGTCCTAAACAAAATCCCAAATCAGCAACTGTTCTTACATTTACTGTGCCTTTTATTTAATTGCAGACAGTACACAATATGCCATTTGTTAATAAACACCTATTTCTGCATTTCAGGCCTGCAACAAATTCCGAAAAATTGAGACGATTATCATTTACCACCTGGTAAAATGCTACCATTTCTTATTTGTACTTCACAAAATACCATTTGGCATGGATGTTAAATGACAAAAGTGTTTCGGTTGCTTTTCAGCTATTTCGTCACATTCTTCCTTAAGACGTGCAACAATACGGCACTTTTTTTGTCACTTTTTCTAGACATTACCTGTTGGGTACATGTGCAGCATGTGGTTTTGCATTGTCTTGTGTAAAAAAGACGATGCCTTAAAGGGTGTATATGTTTCTCTAAAATCTCAGTGCACTTACTTTACTTTTTAAAATACTTTTCTTCATTAATTACGCCATCATAGAAAAGTACATGACGTTTACCAAAAGCACTGACACAACCCCATACCAATTCAACAAATGGCTTTTGGACTTGAACAGTTTGGACAGTTTAGAGCACGTGGCATCTATTTCTTCCGAAAAAGAGCTGACCACAGTACACACTTTCACTGTGTGATGGAGAACAGAGATCAGAGATGCTTCCATACCCCAGAGAAGTCGACGGATTGCATTGTAATGCTTGATCAAAAGTTTTGTTCAGCTGAACTGACTGTTGGTTCTTGATGCAGTGCCATGTGAGGGGTTCAGTTTAGGCTTGTGTCCTTTCGATTCCTTTAATCTTTGTTAACATTGTTTTTAAACATTTCGACAATCATCTCACACATTTGCTGACAAACTGGAGCTCCTCGGCCCATCTTTGCTCCTCAAAAAGCCTTTTCTGGATGCTGCTTTTGTATAAAAAAAAATGATTATAATCACTTGTTGACATCACATCATTGTTTAGTTGTCAAGTTAGGAACACTGTGTTTGTTAATTTTTAACTTGCATTTTTCATATTGTCCTGGCCTTTTCTGATTTACGTTTGTAATAATTGCAGAATTAATTTTAACGTGCAGAATCCATGGTCAAGCTTAGCCATTTGTAATAATGTAATTGTGTGTGTGTGTGTGTGTGTGTGTGTGTGTGTGTGTGTGTGTGTGTGTGTGTGTGTGTGTGCATTTCTGTTTCAATATAAAAAGATATGTTGTTTATAATGATACTTTCAAAAAAGAAATTGTACCTCATATCCTGCTTTGACGTGCGTACTGCTTATTTCTCAGTAAAATGCCTTGTAGAAGATGTACCACAAGAGGGCGTAGTGCTGTTGTACAGTCACACCTGCTGATAGCAGAATTGCTGTCCTTACAGGTGGACTTATTTTCAGGTGTCATTTTACTGTTCAATCATCATCCCTCATTGCTTAACCAAGGATTCGAAGGACTTCAGAGCATGTTTTTATTTCTTTCTTTCTAGTATTTATTTCAGTGTTTCTTTTGGTGTTTAGTTGGGAGCCATGGGCTGGGAATAAAATGCTATATTTAAGCAAAGATCAACAGGTGATGTAACATATGTTTGCATCGCTGCTGCAGGCAGTCGGACTGTCGGATTAATGATTAAATGCTATATACGTGGTGAACCGCCGGTCTCTGCCATGTGGCCCATGAGAGTGCCATGCTGAGTAGTTAATTCGGTGCAGAGAACACCCCCATTGGTAGAGGAAATGCGCAAGCTGTGCGTGTATGCGTGTAGAGAGAAAGAGAGGCATGAGTTTAGTCCTTGTCGACCCCCGTCATGTGCGTCCCTGATTAAGACGGTTAAAACGCCAAGCTGATCAGCCGCAGATGGGCCGATGCGGAGAGAAAAGAGATGTACAGGCGGGAGGAAAGTGAGGCAGAGAGGACATTCGCATGAGTGTTAGGATCTCTGCGCCAGGAAAAGAAAAAAAAAAACTGTTACACATATTACTGGGGGAGTTGCTAAGGAAAGAGAGAGAGTGAGCAAAAATGGAAAGTAGAAGTTAGTGACTCAGAAGTAGTGAGAAAGATAGTAATAAACTGAGAGGGAGGAAAGAAGGGGGAGGAAGGTATAATTACAGAGAGAGAGAAAGCAGGGTACACACCGTGGAGAGAGAAAGAGTCAGAACTGTCTAACCCTGCCCACTTTCCACAAAACCATTCAGCTCCGGTGAATCCAGACACTCTGTCAGGTTACTCCGGTGCTCTGCAATCCTCCTGCGGGCCAGACTTTAGGATCCGGGCTCATCCGGATCAGACAACAGGACCAGGACTAAAACCTCAGACCTTAACCACAGGATCTGTGCTAGGACCTTAAGCAACTTTGTTTCTGCCAGAATGGTCACACCATCAGGATTATTGTAATTCTCCTATATCCTGCACTTGCTTCTCCCTGAGGGCTGCATCTCCAACTGTTCCTGTATACAATGCCCTCTCTGACACTTCTGACAGCCCTGGCGCTTCTCTCCGGCTGCCTCTCTGGCCGCTGCTCCCCGACGCCATCTGGCACAGAAAGTCCATCAAGTCCAGAGAGTGAAAGCCAGGTTATGTCTCGGGTGGAGGAGTATCAGGAGGAGGGTGCTGCCATGTGCCCGTCTTGCGCTCTCGCCCAGTTAGGCAAGGACTCTGCGTCCACAGAGCCAGGCATGGTGGAGGCGGTGAAGAGGCACATCCTGAACATGCTGCACTTAAGCGCGCCACCAAACATTAGCCAACCGCTGCCGCGCCCCGCCCTGCTGAATGCCCTGCGCAAGCTGCATGTGGGCCGTGTGGCGCAGGATGGTACGGTGGAAATCGAGGAAGAAGGAGAGGAGATCGGAGCACCGGGTGATGAGCATCCATCTGAGATCATCACTTTTGCCGAACCAGGTGAGTGTCTGGTCCAGGTTTGGGAGTGGGTTTAGTCTAAGTCTAATCTCTAAGTCTAATCTCTTGAAATACCTACAAAGACCACAATAATCAAGGCTGCTCATGAAGAAACAGATTCCAAGGTAGTGTTTATTGTGAATCGACTTCACTGAGACCAGCAATAATGTACTGCATTTTAAACATTAGATCATCTTTGAATGCAGCAAAAAAAATGTTCAGCCTAACACTATTTAAGGTGCTCTATGGAGCATCTATACTCCTAAACATCTGCCCTGTGTGAGAGAGAGAAAGAACATTTGCTACCGGGCAGGATGCTGTAGAAACAAACACATGCTCCCCAGCTGTGGAGCTTCACGCCCGGAAAATGGATGTTCTGCTTTGCTACTGAGAGAACTGTGGTCTTCTGGGTTGTGTTTGATGTGGTACTTGTAAATATGACCTCAGGTGCAAAAACCAAGGACATATGGTTTCTGAGAAGAAGGTTCAGGTTTCCAAGCGGAGATTAGTCCTGCTTAAATTGATTACAGATCTGAGATTTAGTTGCCTTTATTGGAAGGAAGTTGCAGAACTGAAAAACCTTCAAATTGTTTCGGAGCCTACTGAAACAGGATTGATACCTGAGGTACTAAATCTGTTGGGTAAATGTTGATAGGAAGATCTTCCCCAATGACCAGAAACCAGTACCAGACACGTCTTCGTACGGGTTGTAAAGTTGAAATAGTCACAGACTTGTCATCAAGCCTTTCAGTCGGGCTCCAGCAATATTTATACCTGCATTTCAAACTCACCTAACAACCTTCACACGAAGCCCAGTAGTTCATGTATCTATGGCTCAGTACCTGCTGTGGAGCTTGTACGCTGATTACTTGAAGCACTCTCTGATTTGTGAACCTCTCAGCATCGCTCCTCTAATCACAGTGTAGCTCTCAGACAGGAGGATGTCATCGGTGCCCTCGGCACAGCAAGGGGAACTGGTCATTAAAGAAAAGCGCACGCGCTCGCAGAACTCAGTGCTGGAACCATTAATAGCCCTGATGTATCCCAGAAGCTCGGGCACCGCCGGAGTGGGATGGAGAGTGCTGAGGAGGCATTCCAGTTTTAATTGGTTCCTCATGACTTATTTATAACAATGTCACAGAGCAACAAATCATCGTGACACGTCTACAAAGGGGCTAAACTTTGTTTATCCAATCAGTCGTGCCTATCGAGTCAAGGAACAAGCACGAGAAATTAAAATGTGCCTGAAAATAAGTACAGTCTGTATTTAGCACTACGGGCTTTGTGTACATTTGTCTATTTTGTGTCTGACAGTGGACGTGCTACAACTTGTTCAACGGCACAATAGAGTACACAGAAGATTGCGTACATAAACCTATAAACAGCCTGTGGCTATAAATAGAACCCCTTCAATGGACCTGAGATCTCATCTTTATGAGATCGTAGCATGTTAATGATACCCCCAGCAAGAGGGTGCCAGGGTGGCCACTTTGCATCCATACAAAACTGCATGGTTGTTAGCTGTACATAATTACTCCATTCATCAAAATATGGGTCCCGATAATTGCTTGGGGTTTAGCCAAGCCTGGGGGCATGGTGGTGGTGGTGGTGGGGGGGGCTTCTTTGAAAGCTTTCGTACTGGATATAACTAAGGGAGAGAGAGAGAAACGAAAAGAGCCTTGTTCTTAGTTCAATAAAGTGAAGGCATCATTAACGGGATTGTGACATTCCAGAGTCAGGGATTCTGAAGCGGCCCCTTTGTGGCGACAGAGCCTGAGCGGTTTATTTACAGCTGTTGTGATTTTCTCCAGCACCCTATGACGCCTCACCAATCAAATCATTCCATTCATGCTGCACATGCTCATTCATGAAGAAAAGAACAGACAAAGGCAGGGAGATTGAGCAATTTGGAATAACATCAACCGATAACAGGTTGGCTCTAAAATGCCCTCGATATGCCCCCAGTATGCTCCCTTATCCCTGTGGTAGGACAACGTGACAGGTCCACAGAGTTCTAAGCCATGTACAGGCTGCCTGCGTATTTAGGGAATATCTCCATGCTAATTGAATCCCATGGACAGACCAGTGATAGACTGTTTAATAAAATGTTTGCTAATCAGAAAACCCGAATAGCCACAAGGTGCTGTAACATAGTGTGTTGGTTCTTCTACAGGCAGACTGGGAGACTAGCAGAACAGGTATAAGCAGGCTCTGGCTGGTGGAAATCACTGTGTTTAGTGGGTGTTTCAGGGGCACGGTCCAGGTTTACGTGCTGATAGTCGCAAGTGACCTCGCTCACTGCCAATGCAATGTTAGTACAGCAGAGAGAACGGATGCAAAAATTGTCAGTGCAAACAAAGCAGATCATGCTGGGTGAGGAAATAAAGTCCAACTTTTTGTTGCCAAATCATGTTCAGACTGGAATTAACGTCAGTAAACCGGACCTTGGATAAGTCCCGTTGTATCCATAGGCCATCATTTTACCCTTTTTTTTTAACCCATTAGTTTATACAGTATTGTATCATGCGTCCTAGTATTGCGTAGTATTGTACAGCATTATTTTCTACGTCAAAATGTTTGACTAAAAGTAATGTTTTACTTCTATAAGAGTCCACCCTGGGGTGGCTCTGCCTGCACAAACAATGGAGCTGAACATCAGATGATTGACCCTGAACCTCGGAATGTTTCTCACTAACGCTTCAGAAGAATCCAAAGCACCTTGGGCACAGATTTTAGTGCTTAGGACTTTTTGGACATTCAACCTTTCACTAAGCATTTTGTTTTTTTTATGCCTTCATTTACTAATCAATATAGAAAATCTGCTGTACTTACTTACAGCCACTGCAAGAACTTTATCATAGTGACTCTTGGCGACCTGCACACGAGCAAGCACAAAGTCCTGAAAGTAATCAGCTGTGTATCGAGCCAGATTTTCGTAGGGCAAAAGGTTTCACATTGTTGAAAGTGCCAGAACAACTGGCTACATCTGAATAAATAAAGGCTCTGAAATGTGACCAGCAAAAGTTTTCATAGACTGCTTTTCATCAGCGCCCTATCAAATGACCACACAAAGTGAAACCTCCCATTCCTGATCACGTTCCCATTATGAGAACATCCACGATGATGAATTAAGGCCTGAAGCACCGGGAAGTTTTTTGATATTGGGCAACATGTATCAGCTAGCACGTCTTGGAAGCCGACATGTTGACTAAATAATCGAATTAACACCTTTGCTTAATAAGGTTATGAAAGAGAATGCATTCACAATCTATAAATCAGCCAAATGGAAGTGGGCTTGCACCATGCAGTCTGACATAGAAAGTCTTTGTCATAACATAACACGCTTCACATACACAAACGGAGCGCTGGCCAGAGCTCTAGGTGCTGGCGACAGATTGCATAT
This sequence comes from Parotocinclus haroldoi, assembly GCA_034779995.1. NCBI lineage: Eukaryota > Metazoa > Chordata > Actinopteri > Siluriformes > Loricariidae > Parotocinclus > Parotocinclus haroldoi. Next base: position 12,536 of record JAUZST010031560.1, on the reverse strand, counting down.
GGTGGAGAACAGCCATGACGCTCTGGTTTGGTTTGTGCTAATTTATTTAGGCCACTTTGGGATCCTGAGTCCATTCAGACATCTCTCGCACCTAATCAGTATCGCTTTATAAGTGCTAGTGTACTGCAAATCAAATAAATCTTCACAAATGTCCTCAGACATGCTTTAAAGCTGCCTTTGTTATTGGATCCTTCTAAAGACGTCTTTAATCTGATCTTTATGGTGGTTGGAGATTTTCCTGCAAGTCAAACAGGAAGTTGTAGCTTCTGCTTGGTCCGAATGAAAACCTGTGGCCACACAAGCTGGTGTCAAACGTAGCCATGTAAATGCCTTGCGACCTCCGCATTGCATTTAGTCTGAACTTAAAAGGGTTAGAGGATGGATTGAGTATTTTAATATTGTTGTACATTTGACAGATGTTCTCACTTTACTCTAGCTCTGCTTCACTAGTATACAGTCTGAGATGAGTAGATGGGCTCTGATTGCCCCTGGTTCTCTATAAAGCAAAGTGGCATGAACCACTACAATCTGACAAATCGAGGCTCTTCCAAACGTTTGCATAAGACTACCTTTATTTTCCACACTCCTCGTTGTTGTACAGTCAACTAATTTGTTCCTCTTTGTCCTTGGCAGTTGACGTTCCAGATGTAGTGAAGTTCGGCATCTCGAAGGAAAGTGGATCTCTGTCAGTGGTGGAACAAGCCAACCTGTGGATCTTCCTGAAGCTTGCAAAGGGTAGCCGCAGTAAAGGCAAAGTGACATTGCAGCTTCTTCAGACTCAGACTGCCGGGTCTGGCTTCAGCATGGGCTCAGATCATTTTGAGGAATTGCTGGTGTCTGAGAAGAAGGTGGATGCCCGACGGAGCGGCTGGCACACTCTGTCTGTGGGAGCCAGCATTCAGACTCTGCTGGACTCCGGAGGTGAGGAGTTGCGTCTACGTGTTTCCTGTCCACTCTGCGCCGATGTGGGTGCCACGCCCATCCTGGGTGAAGGAAAAGAGCATGCTCAGTCTCACCGTCCCTTCCTAATGGTGGCGCTGCGGCCGGCCGAAGAGCACCTGCACCGGCGGAGCAAGCGCGGCCTGGAGTGCGACGGCAAGATGAGGGCATGCTGCAAGCGCCACTTCTACGTCAACTTCAAAGACATTGGCTGGAGCGACTGGATCATCGCACCGTCTGGTTACCACGCCAACTACTGCGAGGGCGAGTGCCCGGGCCATGCCGCCAGCATGGCAGGCTCTGCGCTGTCCTTTCACTCCACCGTCATCAACCACTACCGCATGCGTGGCTATAGCCCATTTGCAGGAATCCGCTCATGCTGCGTTCCCACCCATCTACGTGCCATGTCCATGCTCTACTACAATGAAGAGCAGAAGATCATCAAGAAGGACATCCAGAACATGATTGTAGAGGAGTGCGGCTGCTCATAAAACCTATCCAATAAGCAAACTTGTGGAATGTTTCAGATCTTGCCAAGGTCTAAGGTGGATAAGGAGCGCGTTGACTATTTGTTTTTGACTGGGATGGTTTACATCGTGCTCATGGTCATGAACTTCTGTTTTGGGACTCTTTTAGTGAGCTCTGTGGCACTTTCATATAAATGTAAAAAAAGAAGCATAATATATTTTTGTTATTTGAAAGGCGAGCAAGAATGTGAGAGAACAGCTGCATGGTCTGGATGAAAGCTCATTCCTTGCTCTCTGCGCTGCAATAAAGAGGAACATCTCGGCATTACAAAACCGAGAAAAAAAATGAACTATGCAACTGTGGTGTTATTGGATGGTCTTTTTTATGGTTGTCTTTTCATGAACCATTTCCCAACAAAAAGAGTTGGTACTATTTTTTTTTAATACTTGAAAAGTTTGACCAGCTACTGGAGCCAAACTATTGTTATTTTAATTCTTATTATTACCTATATATTGTGGATGTTGATGGATCATAAGTTTCACTAGTCTCGCAGGGCCAGACGTGATCTTGTGAGGAGGAAGCACATGCACTGAAAAGATATTTCAAAAACTAGCTTAAAAATCCCTAAAATCTAGAAAAACATATATAGGAGTTAAATTCTATCACAAGCCAAAACGTTTTAATTCAAATACATACGGGTATAAAATGTAAAGACCGCATTATGTTTTATAAAATGGTCATTTGACGGATATTATACATAGTCACATAGTCTGTTTTGCAACTGTAATGTCAAAGGGGTATTTTTACAAGAAAACTGCATGTAAACAATACATACATGAAGACACAAGTGGAACACTACTGTCTACACAGCATCCCAAACCTAAACTGTTATACATTTCACCACCATCCAGAAAAAACACAGTTACAAGCACACATTATCAATCACACACTCCAAAGAGAACAAACATATAAACATGCACAATACAATGTAAAAATAAACATACCTCTTTGGTTGCACACAATAAAGAGCGATTGTCCCCACTTTAAGAAAAACTACTTTCCAGAACAGGTGATTTAAGATCACCCTCCAAACACTTTAAAACTTTAAGTACGTAAATCCAGTGTTTCTCTACTAATAGGAAGTCACAGCAGTCAAATGACCAACGCTTGGCATGTTTGGGTATAAAGGTGAAGCTGGGTTAAGCAGAGAACAAAGTTTTCCATTCCACAGTTCACAAGTTGGCAGAGAAAATGGTTATTCCTAAAAGTGTCCTACTTCTGCATGTACTTAATCCAACGTAAATCAATAATCTTGGATTAACTTAAAAAACATGAATACACAATAAAGTATGGCAAAAAAATATTATTGCAGCTACAACACACATTCTAAACCTCTTTAAAAACTGATCTGACCAGCTGTTTATAGCCACAATTCCCAGAGTTAAAAAAAAAAAAAAACGGATTCTTATTTCCTGTTATAATTGTCAGATTTGTTAAAGTAAAGGGACATTGATCAGAGGGTTGTTTATTCAGTACTAACCACTGCTGCACAAAAGTGTTAACAAATGAAAAATTTTATCTGGATTGTGCAAAAGTTTGGATATTTTCTAGATCGAGTGGTCAGTCTGTAAATTCTCAAAAGGGTTGCTCCATTTCATTTAGTAAATCACTAAAACGTTATTTGACCAGGGGTGTCCAGATGTCCCTACACTTGTTCAATCCAACAGCTTTCTACCGGCATGGATTTTGTACCTGTTCATACCTCAGTCGTACCTGGCTCTGTGAGACTACATTTGCACTAAAGCAACATTCTTATGTCAGCCACATAACACTATGATGTAGATTGGGAACTTTATGTAAGGAATACCAAAGATAATGCATATACAGTAAATAGCTTTCAGAATAAATCTTCTGTGGCATTAGTCCAATTAACCAATTAACAGTATGAACATACAGTTCCTTCAGTTCTATCCATGTACAAACGTTTTCATTAAAGACCTTAAAAAAAAAACAAAAGCAGTTTTCTATACACTGCTCACAGAAATTAAAGGATATTTCGAAATGAAATATGCCGTACTTTTGGGAGCGATATATATATATATATATATATATATATATATATAAACGCTTTGAAGGATGTCTTGGGATATGAAACATTTCACATGTACAGATGATGTAGACAGGTGGCGCCATGCAATGTTGTACAAATGAAATATGTGCTTGTTATGTTTTATATCTAATTTATTTTGCAGCATATTCTTTGCTTCACTATTAAAGCCGAGTTATATGAGTAATCCTGATTTATTTCTTCATGCCCACATGGCAATGAGCACAGACAAGGTGTTTGATGAATAGCTGATGACCTGGATCTTGGGATTATCGTGATGTTTTTTATGAAACTTTGGACGATTCAGTAGCTCACGATTCATCACTCACATCATTGTCGTTTTACAGCTGAGTAAACCTTCCAACACCCAAAGCAAAATTTTTGGGTGGCATCATCATTTGAGAGCCTACAAAAACAAACGGTGCCGCCGTATTTTAAATGGATCCAAAAAAAAAGTGAAATGTGATTTTTGCAATGGCACAAGTCATAACAGCTTACAAACAAATCCGTATAATGTAACGCATACGCACACACACACACACGCGCGCGCACACACACACAGAGACAGATTAATCTATTACAATGTGAAAAGTATGGGACCCCTTGTATTTATAGCTAATAGAACAGCTCTACTTCATCATCTGCACTCCAGAACTTCCCCTGGAGGTTCCTGGTGACTGGGGAGAACATGGAAGTGATTACACTTAATCCATTCAGTATGTGCTGTACAGGAGTGTTTTACTGTAACGAGTATATTATTAGGAAGCATGTTATATGATCTTACAAACAAATATGAATGATACATTCATTGTTTAGGGGTCCAGGTTTTGTTTGCTTATGAGCATGCATGATGATCTTTGATATTTATTTAGTGTATGTTCTTATCCAGAGTGACTTTTCTGATACAGACTTAAAATTTGAAACCTTATCCTTCTGGTCCATAGTTCCAGTACGTTAGCTGCTGCACCACCACAATGATTAAACCAGTAATCCAAACCTTATCCCGCACTTCACTGGCGGAAGTGCATCCTGCACGGATCTTCAGTCGGCTACAGGGATATTGTAGCTTTTGCAGCACTGGGTATATCCTTCAAACCAGCCTTTCTTTCCTTAATTTTGTAAGTATATTGTGGAAAAACATGTCAAATATGAATCGTCCCTGATTTACTGATATGTTTTTTGAGTTATTTGTGTTGTTCTGAAGAGTCCACATTCAAATTGTTTTTGTAAATCATGGACGTCGTGTCCTCCGGGCTAAAGAGGAAAAGGACTGGTCAGATTGTTGTCATCGCAAAGTCCAAAAGCCAGCATCTCTGATGATATGGGGGTGCGTTAGTGCCCCATGGGTAACTTGCAAAGGCACCATTAATACTGAAAGGTACATACAGGTTTTGGAGAAACATATGCTGCCATCCAAGCAACGTCTTTTTCTGGGACATCCCTGTTTATCTCAGCAAGATAATGCTAAGCTACATTCTGTACGTATTACAACAACGTGGCTAGACTGGTACTAGACTGGCCTGCCTGCAGTCCAGACCTGTCTCCCATTGAAAAAATAAAAGGTGATGTAACTCAGTGGTAGACATGCCCCTGTCCCAACTTTATGGAATGTGTTTAATGTGTAGGCATTTAATCCAAAATAAGTGAATATTTACAAAAAACAATAAGGTTTATCTGTTTGAACAACAACACGTTTGTAATTCAGAATCAGAGAAGATAAGAGATTCCAACCATTCACTACAAAGAAAGCAATGAAAAGATTTTTGCCTGTAAAGTATCATGAAAGTTCTATGCTTTTGCATCTCCTGACTTGGACTCTCCTGAGCAACTCTGGATCATAAATATTTAGAGGTCAGATTTAAGGAGCTTCCACATGTGTTCTTTTAGTACCTACTCAGCTCACATGCCTATTCAGCAGGGGTTTTTGTGCACTCATCATTCACATGCGTGACATAATTAGAAAGGGAGTTTGTTAAATGGCTTCTGCTGACTCGTCTGGTCCCTAATTGCACAAATTATACATAAAAATGTATGTCAAAGTGAGTACTGAGTACATGTTTACTAAACAGGTGCAGCTCCGACCTGCTGATTCTTTGATTGTCTGATAGAAATGTCGAATTATACTGGGAGGGCAAAAACTCTCAGTTCATACATTCCATTCTATTTACAGCATTTATCCGTTCTGGTTTAAAAAATCTATTTTCTACTGTCAACATTTACAGAGATATTTCAATAAAGAGAAAATATGAATATATCTCAAGTTATTTACTTTGCATATATCTTACAGATTCTTGAAATGACCAAGATTCCATGTACACAAAATCTTGTTAATTAGGTGACTTACATTTATCATTTAAGCTGTCCAAAGAGTTTGGGTTTCCTTTTGAGTCTGGGTCCTCCCAAGATTTCTTCCTTATAACGTTTAGGGAGTTTTTCCTTGACTCTGTATCCATAGACTTGCTCAATTTGGGCTTGGGCTTAGATAATGCAACCCCAAATCAGATAAGTTGGAACATGAATTTACAGCATTTCTTACATTTACTTCAACATTTATTTTATTGCATGCAGTATGAACCTACTGACTGAAGATCCTCTGGCCATCTTTGCACATCAAAGACATTTGTAATCAAATCATGATTATTGACATTACCTATTTGAAATCATATCATGATTAGGCTTTTTAATTCAGTATCCTACTAGTCTTAAATTGCCCCGTCCCAACATTTTTTTTTTGGAATGTTTTTCCTTTTATGCAACATAAATTGAACAAAATTCATATATACTGCTCACAAAAATTTGAGGATACTTCAAAATGAAATATCCCATAATTAAATATCCCGAATATTTTGTGAGCAGTGTATGCAAACTCTTCAAGGGCAGTGGACCCAGGACACTGGAGCTTCACCGATTCCACAATTCCACCAATCTAACAGGACGGACAAAACATTAACCGAAAGCGTTTCACCTTAAACCAACACACCAAACATGGATCAACAATATACAGAATATTAAACTTCAGAATGAAAGATTTATCTGGAATAAAATATTTATTTTATAAATAAATATGTATAAATCATTATTCACAACCTTCTATATGTGAGCATCTTTTACATCTCAAATTAAAAAAAAACAACAATTGCAGAACAGTAAATGAAAGTTTCAAACAGCGTTGCTAACAGGTTAAAAGTATTGTAATAATCAGTAGTCTTTGTCTGACCAAAATCATATTCAGGTATGTATTTTATACCATAGTTTATAGAATAGTGTTGTTTATTTATAGGTATTGTAAATAAAGAAATTGAAAACTGTACGTTATCCACCGTAGTTTCCTATATTGATTTATATAGAGATAATAGTGTCGTAATTTCATATGTCCAAATCTGAAGCGGGGCATTGTTTTTAAGGACATGGTGACTCACGTCAGTTTGAAAAGAGTATAGAGTCCATTGTATACTGATTTATATTTACAGAGGTTCTGAATGCTCAGAGCCTGAAGGCTAAGTCAATATTTTCCAATTCAGTCAATTCTTCTTTAGCCAGCTTACTCCAGCCATTCATCCATTTTGCATTCGGTGGTTTAACTTATGTTTGTAATCAGTGTAATCAAAAAGTGCTTTTGTAATTAGTGGACAGAGACTGGTATTCATTCTAACAGTTCTGAGTCATTGTCTCTCACTTTTCTGAATCAGTTGAGCATAAAGAACTGTTTTTGTTTTCACACTGAGTAATACAGACCAGTATAGTACAGCTTTGGACATTTGGGCAAGAGTTTGATTTGACACCCTGCTGGGACCCACCTGGACACTCCTCAAGGTCTAGCACAGTGATTAAAAACTGTTAAAGTTCAACTTAACCAGTTGTTAGTCTCTCAGGACATCATAGTCATTTTCAAAAGTGCACTTCAACCTAGAACTTTGCTAGACATTATCTGGTAAAGCTGTACCTGTCTGTAAATGTCTAAAATATCATTACTTTTACTATACTGCCAGGTCTCTAGTACAAAGTGTGGGTTAAGTCAGCAAATGACTGAACCCCCAGGATATGGAAACTCCAGACAGAAAAGACCCAGACCACAGAATTTGGGATCAAACCCAGGAACTTAATGCTGTAAACAGGCCATGCAACTTTTGGTAGCTTGTTACCTTTGTTATCTTGGAGGAAAGTGGATTACAGAAATGCCACATAGCCAGTCACCATGCCAGGACTTGAACCTGCATCTCTGCAGCTTTGAGGTAACACCACTAATCACTTCACCATTGTGGCCTGCCCACTGCTGTTCAAAGTGCTATTTAAATTACTTGGGACTACATAAAACAGGTCCTTGGGTGCACTGCAGTGATCTGAGGTGAGTCCCTGTGGTGCCTTCCAGTCAGGTTGGGCCATTGTATACATAAAGGAAGGGAGGCCAGTTAGGCCACCCACAGACACTGCAGCAGTGACCCCTCCACAACACTGTGATGGAATGGTGCACTGTTCAGACAACGTGCTCACCTCTAGCCTCTAAATCTTTTGATGGCTGGTTTTCCAGACGTTTGACTTGTTTGCATTGTTTTTTAAGGGATCATTCAGTCGACATTACTTTTAGTCCGCTGCTGATCCTCCTAGTGTTCTTTAGTTACTCAGGCCCTGACACGGACCTCCTCACAGACACCTGAGAATACAGATATGAGGGAGTATCTCAAGGCTGTTGAGGCTTCATCTCATGCCAGCCTGGACAGTTTTCAGGCGACAGAGGTGAAAAACAGGTCGTGTAGAAGGGAAAGTGGTTTAGAAGATGGCCTTGCTACGCTGACCTGTGGCAGGACTCTGCACAAGGTGGCCTATTGTTTTCAAGGCTTTGAACAATAGCATATCATGTCTACCGGCCTGGTCAGCTTTCTCACTTCCACAATGGGAGTGAGAGCAACTGGGAAATCTAACACTCGCCTCTTTGTTCTGGGGGAAAATTTAGAATGGCAGCACACAGACACGGCGGCTCCTGGGTTATCGCACTGCTCCCTTCTCTTCACTATCTGCCGAGACATGAACTCCATATGTGCACTCGGCCACTGGGAACGTAATACCTGTGGCATGCACAGAAAGTGTATTCAGGTTAATTGAAAGGGCCCAGATAAGATGTAGGCTGGTATCACAGAGCAGGACCTTCACGATCCGGTCCACTTGGGCGCTGACCCGTAAATCTCATTAATGTATCTGCCATGCAATTTGCAAAAAGATAAAGGAGTTGGTAAGGTTTAAAAATAGCTCAAACTGATGCGAGCTGACGAAAACCTTGACCTGCAGTTAGGTATTAATTATTCATAACAGGGTCTGACCCTTATTTATAAATAATAATGTAAAACCATTTTTACTTAAATATACAGTATATTGTTATAAAAACTATTGTGTCAACATTGTATAATTGTGTCAGTATTGCATAATAACTATTGTGGGGTTTTTGCTTTGTGTGTGTGTATGTTTTTGTTTTTCGTTTATTCCCACAACTCAAAAACATACTGGCATGCATATACACATGCAACATTACGTTACAAACAAGCACACTAACAGAATCTGTTAGAAACCCTTAAAATACTTCACCCTTAATAAACTCTTATCTTAACTGAGATTGAATGCAAACAATTTCTTCACCCCTGGACAATAAAAAAAGAACCATCCGAAAGCCAGGGTCTGTCATGGTATGAGGCTGTGTCAAGTGCCTTTAGTAATGGTCATTTACACTTCTGTGATGGCATCATTAATGCAGAAACGTACACAGAAATGTAAGAGCAACATATCCTGCATTCAAGAAGTCTTTCATTGGTGTCTTTCATAGGGATTTACATGCAAGACAATGCAAAACCACATGCTGCACACACTACAAAGTCATGAAAGAAAAGGATACAGGTACTGGACCGGCCTGTCTGCAGCCACGATCCCCAATAGAGAATGTGTCCTCTGAGCAAAAAATGTATTTTACTTGTGGTGTAATGGAATGGCAAATTGGTAAATGCTTTTCCATCCTGTGAGCCACAATACAATCAAATGGATCAAAGATCAATCATTTGGGCATCGTTAAAATATTATGTCTAAAGCTTTCTATGCTTTAAACATTTTTCAGCTTAAACTATCATTAAAAAGCAACCAAACAAAAAAACTTATTATTATTAATTATATATTAATAATTATGATTATTATTATTTTTAGGGGTGTCAATATGCTTGGGCACTCATAAAATAGGAATAGATGGCCTGAATTACATATGTTACTTTTGATCACTTGAACCATACCTTAAGCTCTATGTTTATGTAAGTTAGTGTCCTCGTTTCATTTAGATACCTGACCTTTATGTAGTCAGATATTATTGTGGGAGAGAACAAGTTTTGCAGGAGAGCAGGATTTTCCTTGAGTCCAATGTGGGAGAGCAGGCTGCCCTGAGATCTGTCATGGGGTTAGTGTTCAATATAGCTGAAAAGCAGTTTAGTCAAATGATTAGCTATTTTGCACTGTTTTTACACAGACAGCAACATTTGGGCAATGAAGAGTGAATCTAAATGAATCGCTGAACTCAAATGACTCGTACCAGTACGAGGTTTTAACTGATCTATAGTTTCCAATTGATTTATCGGCATGTATTTTGGAAGGAACCCCACAATAGTAAAAGGAGAATATTCCAAGCTCCAAACAAGCACTAACTACATGTTGGACGTGGAGCTGTGCAGCACCGATGCAACTTGCCGCGTCAACATGTCCCTCTGCAAACATGATTACTCACCCAAATCTAAATGTACAGTGCCTTCTTCTAATCTAGTTCTTTCACCGGCAACACAGAAATGAGTTTTTGATTTATACGCAACAGAATGGAACGAGACAGGAACACATTGCAACTTTTCAAAGAAGCAACCTGGAGAGAAATTAAAAAGCTTAAAAGCGATGTACTGCACAAAAATGACCTTAAGACAGACGTTGGAAAGGAAACCTTTTCTGTCCAAATAATCTTGATGGTACTTAGGCAAAAATAACGAGAGCCAAAATACCTGAATCTGTTGTTGTCCCAGGCACAGAAAGTACACTACACTTTGTTCTCTCATTAATATTCACTTTCTGTACAGCTTTCCTTATGGGGACCAGCAAAGTGTCCCTACAAGTTCAAATTGGTACATATTTCTATCCTTGTGGTGATATTTGACCCCTGCAATGTGCACTGCTACATGCAAAAAGACATTTCAGAGGCACTGTTTGACCTAACATTGGCCTTTGAAATGTTGGAGAACATGACCAGATTGTGGCTTAAACCTGGCACCCTGGAGTATTGAGGCGACAGCGATTACCACTGTGGTTGCCCTGCACTGAGCATCTGGCACATAGTTACTGCTCAGCTTTTTAAAAATTGTTCAAATGAAGGCTTGGAAGCTTTCTGCTGTTCCTCATTTAACCATGTTTTCACTGTCGTTCCTTATGGATCTCAGTAGACTTGTAATCGAGATGGCTGGAACAGAATTGTTTTTTAGCGTCAGCGGTAAATTACAAAGACTTTTATTTAATTGAATCTGTTAATTAATCTTAATGTGTTAATAAACATCCATTTCAAGCATTTAAGTCCTGCAACACGTTCCAAAAAAGTTGGGACGGTAAAGCATTTACCACTTTGTTATATTGCCATTTATTTTGTATATTTACTATTTGAGTATAATAAAAGGGGTTTAGTGTTTCAGGTGTTATGTTGGATAAGATGCGCAACCAAACGATGTCAGTATTGTCACATTTTTCTTTTCAAAACTATTCACACATTCTCTACTGGGAACAGGTCAGGACTGCAGACAGGTCAGTCCGGTACCTGTACCCTCTTCTTACGTACAGTAGCTATGCCTTTGTAATGTGTGCAGCATGTGGTTTTGCATTGTCTTGTTGGAAAAATGCATGGACATCCCTGGAAAACGCAGCTTATGTTACTCTAAGATCTCAATGTAACTGCTACACATTTTAAAATAAAATATTCCCTTATTACTGCTGCCCGCACAGAAGCGTAAAAATGACATTTGCACAATGACAGCCCCATAACTTCAAAGACCCTGGCTTTTAGAACTTGTTGCTGATAACAGTCTGGATTGTTCTTTTCGTCTTTGGTCTGCATAGCACAGTGTCTCTAAGCTCAGAGGACTTAAAAATAACTTTTAAGTAGCATTTGTGAATGTAACCCTGTTTTGTAGGGCTGTATAAAGGTTTGTTAAAGTAATCCCATGCCCATACAGTTCTATCAGCTATTGCAGAATGGAGGTTTTTGATGCAGTGGTGTCTGGGGGATTAAAGATCACGGGCGTTCTGCTTTAGCTTGCACATTTGGCCTTTACGCACTAAACTTGCTCCAGATTCCTTGAGGAAATTAACAACATTATGCACTGTAGAGAGACAAATATGCAAACCACTTTCAGTCTTTCTCCTAGATACAACAATTTAACAATTTCACACACAAATTGATGATCTTTCCTAATCAAAGCCTGATTATAATCAACTGCTGACGTCAGCTGTTTGAAACCATATCATTATTTAGATTTTTAATTCATTGCTTGCTCTAAAGTGCCCTCATACCCACTTTTTGATGTGGTGCAAGGCAGAAATGTAGGGATGCATGTTTATTTACAAATTAAAATAAATTACTTAAGTTAAGTTTTCTAGACAAAACATGAAATGTCTCTGGTTCATACCATCTACAATGGAATAAAAATAAATTTAAAAAAGGAAATGGAAGAAACCCTGTGTGTTGTATATTCATTTTCAATACTGTCCAACCTTTTTCTGATATGAACATTTTTTATAATAAATAATATTTGATCAAATGTTATTATTAATTATTAAAATATAATAGTCTTAGTCAAACTAGGGCAATGTAGCTTTTGAAAGCAAATGATCGTGATCAACTGAATAAAGCCCATTCATCCATCAGCTTCCCTTAATCCACTCGGCAACTCTGGGTGCAAAGGCAGGAACAAACCTGGGGGGCACCAGTCCACACACACACTCACAAGGGCCACTTTTTAGAGACACC